>JAECUM010050455.1:12500-16577 GCA_016617855.1 Megalonaias nervosa | reverse complement strand
TGCAAAACGTGTAATTAAAATCTTTCTTGTATGGCTGCCTGTCTTTCATCTGATGTTTCCTGTGTTCTAAATTCTGGGAACACACGGTAGGTCATGGGGACCAGTAAATGGTATTCCACAGATGGGCATTAGGAGGTGGAAAATTAATTAATGATGCTGAGAGAGAGAGAGAGAGTACACATGAAATCTTATAAGATCTTTCAGACTAGGGAAAGTTATTTATTTAGTGTAAAGAACATAATCTATTACTATTTAATATGATGCAACTCTAGCCAATGTTAACGTTATACACACAATTCGTTCGTTTGTCACGGAGTTTTATAATGGATTGTTCAGGTTTCACATTTGCAAGGCGGGTTTCCTTCAGAGGCACAAATTTATCCAGCTGGTTAGGTTTCTCTTCGGCCTTAAATGAACGGAGATTTTCTTCAATCTTTGTTGGGTTGAGAATGTTGGAAATATCCAGCACCATTTTATCTGCCGGTTTTGTGCCCTTTAAAATTCCAATAGTGGACTTTACGTACGATGTCGTAGCGTCAGCGTTTGAGAACATATCTCTCTCACTAAAGAACGTAGTTTGTTAATACAGCCCACATAAAAGCTGTAACACATATTCCCTCCCCCCAGAATCACTCTTGAAAACTTGATACATTTCCAGAGGACTTCCAACAGAATTATTTCGTAAATCAGTCCATTCAGGAAGATCATTAACTTAAGACAATAATAATGTCAAAAACTTGTGATAAAGTGAAGCCATCGTCTTCTGAGATAACGTCTTCGCTGTTCATTTTATATGTACAAAAATGATGAGTTACGTGAAAAACAATTATAATCACTTAGGTACCTCTAATTAAATGGATACTATCATGTAATCATTAAATAATGTAACAATTCTCCGACTGGAAGAAAGGTAAAATAATCTCGCCGGTGATATTGTAGAGTTGGAGCCTCAAAGGGTATTGACACAGAAGACTGGGTCAGTCCATCCTGAAATGTATTTGGAATTGCAATTGCGCATACAGTGTAGCAGATACGTAATTTCTAAATTTGTGCCTTTCAGCACTTATGCTAAGGACAGTTCATCACGTTTCTGTATAGTAATTACGACTTTCACGTTGTATAGGGCTTTGCTATATGTGCAGAATGGTTACCGTGAGAACAGTAAAAGTCCGTACTGTGACGTTGAATAATCTATTCCTGACATACAAGAAGTTGCTAGTCGTTGTTTGTTGAGTCTAGTAGTTTTGGTGATGCTTTAGACATAATTTGATTTCATATTTAAACTAAAGGTATTAACAGTATAGTAGTTTAGTGAACTAATCTGTAAACGTTATTTTGCAGTTGTGAAAAAAACTTAGCTGTCTAGAGTGTGTTGCATGCATTTGATAGTCTTATAAACTGGTTCCTTATGCATTTTGGCCATCTGAATTCATTTCAGCATTTACTAAAATGTTTAATATTGTTGTTGTTTGATATGTTTTCTGTAGTTCCAAAGTAAACCCTATTGAAACATTTTTGAATATCTGTATTTTTTGTAACTCCTGGTACATGATGGTATTTAAGTTTTGTAAATTTTTGCTTGATGTTTGTAAATTGTACAGAATATCTTTAGTTAGTGTTTGCTTACAGGACCGGACGTTAAATAATCGCTGACATAAGTGTTGACAACTCCTAACAATAATTTTAATAATAAGATTGATCGGCGCCTATGGATTAATATGGAGAAATACAAACAGAGTACATTACAGGAACTGCTTACGAAGGGTATGCCTGTAATGGTATATTCGTAATCCGTAGGCACATTTTGTAATGCACTATCGTTGTAACTCTCCCTGTTTCGATATGGCTATAGTTTCAACACTACGCGCGCAGACATCAACTGAGTGTCAGCTCAGAAAATTATATTTAGGTACACGAAGAAAAAAAAACAGCTGTAGAGCTTAAGCAAAATTAATTGTTTTTAACTCACTCTGAAAGTGGATGCTTTAACACATTGCCAAATCTAGGCGGAAATACCATTAAGAATGAATTCTGGACAAACTAAATGTGTCATACTGATTCTATGAAAGTACTTGCTAGATATACAAAACGCTTTATAATGGTATTCAAGTACAGCTATATGATTCCTTTTGCAAAACATTTTATTTTATCCATTTTTAACTGTTGACAAGCCCCAATCCATTTTAGGGTTATTCCGGTTCTTGGTGGAGTTAAACATGTATCTTGTATATAAGGGTATAAGTCGAGTCCAACCGCAAACAACATAAACCATGATAGTCCGTCGTTAATGAGCCAACAAATCAGGGCCGATATTGTTTGTTGTACTGATTACTCTTAAAAAACTACATAAACCCAGATCTGCATTATGCGAAGGAAAATCGGGGTCTGTTCAAATAGTTGCCGGACTTGGCATTGAAGCGAATATACGCGGTAAATAAGTCAACGTTCAATAAGGGATTTTAAAACGTCTCAGATAAAATCTTTCTTTTAATATCTGCTGAACGTCAATTTGGCTGAAGTGCAATGCACCATTTTTCACAAAACAGATACTCTTGTGTAACTTTAAATGGTGTATTCCACTTAGTGGCATTAACAAGTAAATCACTTGTAAAGAGAAATATAAACAAAATATCAAATTAAACCTTCAAATGTCCTTTGACCCATATTGCCTTTCTCGTATTCTTTGAACGAAATCTATTTAAAAAAGTGTCATTAATTGGCAATCTTCCCATATAATATTAAATAGCTCACTCCACTTTGATTCAGTTATGGGTAGAAATTCATCCTCTTTTGGAACATTCAGACAGAAAATGCTGGTGTTTTATCTAACTTCTTTAAATAGTGTCAATTCATCATCAAAGACAAGTCCTTGGTCTCTAATCTGCGCTCGAAGTCGACGAAGAAAAAACTCGTAAAGCGCATAATCCAATTTGGCCCACTGTCTACAGAATTGACGATCGTGTGATTGTACGAGAGTGTTTTCCTTCTTATTTATAGCAACATTTTGGTCCAAGAACACAACATCTTTCATGCTCCAGTGACGATACCTTCGCATCAAAATTATTGATTCCTCCATTTGTTCAGAAATTATTACTAACCTAAATTCCGATGCTAATTTTTCTAAGATCAATTGCACCTTGCTTGTGTTATATTTGTGAAACAAATGCAACGGGAATCCGAATTCCAGAGCTTGCCGGTTGTTTGTCCACGAGGCAATTACAGACCCAGGTTCATACTTCCTGGGATCTCTAATGTAACTCGATGCGGGAAAATCACCCAGTATTTTCTTAAAGATATAGCCCGGACGGAAATAGTTCAAGGTAGACTTATATTGCTCGTATGGTTCTCTGAGAATTCCCATACACATCGTATCGTTTGGAAAAAAATATTTAAATGTCGACTTATAGTACATCACATGGTTGCATAGTCTATCAAAAGTCTTGTTCTTGGGCACCGGAAGGATGTTAGAATTGGTCAACGATTCTCTAAGGCTAATAATATTAGGATAGCCGAATTGATTTTTGGCCGGAGACAAAACGAAGGTTAAATTTCTTGCCCATCTAAAACGAAGAAAGACGTTCTGCGCTGTGGAACTGGCAGCTTTGTGAACCTTGAGAAATGCAACATGGCGAACGTTATTGCCGAAGTCTAAACCTTTGGTAGACGCCACAATTGATGATTTGATAGTTACCTTTTTACCGATGATTGTTTTGGCTAGGGTAATGACTTTGATTGTTGATTCACGTGTTACGTGGGGCTTATTTTTCATAGTGGATATTCACTTGTCCAACCTGAAGCTTCCTTGGCAGGTCTCGTCCATACGGTGAATGCTGTTGAAGATCACTAAACCGATGGTACAAAAAAAGAATGACCCTGAGCATGAAACGATTAGGAATTTTCCACTGTATTTTTAGAATATTAAAGGACAAACATTTTTCATCGTCATTTATCAGAATAACTATTTATTCCTACCAAGTTTGTATCATGTCTTGGATACGGCATTAAACTCCTTTCGGTCCAGTGCATAAGAATATCAAGACAGTGTCCATTCTTTGTACTACACAGGCATATTCTCCG
>JAECUM010050455.1:0-7500 GCA_016617855.1 Megalonaias nervosa | reverse complement strand
ACTTGGAAGTTCAGTAAAAAATGTAACCAGATTGTCTTGATTGATGAAATAAAAAAGAATGCAACCAGATTATCTTGATTGATGAAATACAGTTTTGCTAGACGTAATCGTGTTCAACTTATGCATCTGTAGTTGATGGAAACGAAAAGCAGAAAATAAAATACAACACTACATATATTTATTGCTGATGTACCACTTTCTCAATTTTAATTTGAACTACCCGTCTCAAAATGCCTAATAAGCTAGATTTTATACAAAAGTCAATACAAAACTATTGAAGAACCAAAAATATGTTACTTTTTTATTTGGAATGAGGGGCAGAATACGCAGATACACCCAAATATATTAAGCATCTAAAACTTACTTTGCATAGAACCTGTAATCAATAATAAAGGTGACTTACATAAGGCAGGAAATGTATTTTGTGTAAATGTTATCTTCACTTGCAAGTGAAGTTCGATTTGTAATCAAGGTATTGTTGTGCCTATAACGCCCAATCGAGTAAAGAAAATTGGTATGACAATGCGTTTGTAGTAAAGTTATATACATCCTGCACGGTCTTAAGTTTCGTATTACATTATAAATGGTAAGAAAATTTAAATTTAGAATTCGTTTAAGTATTCATGAAAATTGGAATTTCATTTTATATTAAAACAAATTAGTAAAATTTAGACGCAAGTTCGTGAGCGCGTATGCCTGTCTGTGTATGTGTGAGAGAGATTATGCGTGTACACCAGTAATGCAGGAGCAGATAAATGAGATGGTTGTATTTTCAGATACAAATGATCATATACTTGGTTTTATGGTATCCAAGATGTAAAGACTGAACATCTGAAGTCCAAAAATCTCATTTCATAGGTCTACATTCGTTTTGATAATGACACATGAAAAGACAACATTGCCATACGACACTATATCCTCGAAAACATAACATTAGTATTATTTATACATACGTATATGAACTTATCATTTTTACATTTCTTATGTTTATAAAATCTTCCCAATATTATCATGATTTCGCTTCTCCTTGTTGTACATGTTACCCTGGTCAGTGTATAGCTGAATGTTAATCATGACAAAAGGTGTATATTGTTATTGGTAGCATTATATTTATTGTTATAGATTAAAAACCCGTGCACATTATAACACTAAAGAAGTTTGAGATTATGCCAACAATACAAATGACCGTCCTTGTTTAGGACCTCTATTATGATAAACAACTTCATTGTATTGTCATGTTCCTATCTTCAAGCAAAAACAAATTACCGTCTGTCATTTTGACGGTACAATAAACTTGTATTTCTCTTACAAAACACACCTAACACTGTTAAAAAACAGACAGACTCACCTGACGTGATATAAAATTTCTGTTCGAGTGCAGACCATCACATCATGATACACTGTTAAAAACACACCTTTCGAAATGGCTCTATGTCTTGCTCCCCATTGCCCCGTAGAAGTTTGACTATAATTAACATGAGAGCTTTTTACACACCTTTAGGGACATGCTGAACTATTTACTGCTCGCGCGTTTGCTTCATTCTTATGGGAAAACAAATTCTGGGCTCAGTAAACACTTTTCGCTTGTAAATGCTGTACATCTTGTTTGTAAGAAGGGTTAGCAGCCCAGCGTAATGGAGCATTAAGGACCTTAATCCAACAACCCATTTCAATCTGGCAATTGTATCCGTCGCATGCTCCATGTAAACCTGTTTTAACTTTATGTTTACTTTATTGAAGGGGCACATATTTACTTTGACAGTAACTGCTGGAGGAAGTTCTTACGGTTGCGAGAAGAAAAAAATAATTTGCCGCGTGAATCGGCATTGTTTTTGTTATTATGCGATTAAACAGATCGCAATGAAGACTGACTGACTGAAAAGTTTATGCCCAATTCATACGTAGTGAACATGTTTGTATACTGGTAATTACTTAATTTTGACGCAAGATTTGGACCTAGAGTTCATAACTTAACATTAATCGACGCTATAGGCCTTTTAAATAAGTTACTTTTTACTTCCCTTAGATAGAGGGCGCTGTCGTCACTTAATCAACTTCCGGGGGCTATGTTTATCAATTTTGATTACTCGCTACAATGAGCCATTTAAACGATGACGCTTTGGAAAGGTGTAAAATCCCGGAACTTAAATCTTACCTGAGACAGCATGGGCAGAATGTTAGTGAGAGAAAAGAAGAATTAGTCAAGCGAGCAAAGGAGAATAAAGCATTGGGCCTACAAGATGTAAATAGTTATAATGAATACTGTTCCAAGCCCAACATCACTTGCATCAACAGATAATTTAAAAGATTGACTGAAATTTGGAGCTGTGAGAACCGGCGCACTTTTGAGTGTGGCTTTTAATCTATCAAAAGCCTCCTGACACTTTTCAGTCCAAAAAAACTTGTTTTTCTTACTCAACACATTTGTCAGGGGTTCAACAATATTAGAAAAATTGGAACAAAACTTTCGATAGTATCCGGCCATACCCAAAAACCGCATCAGTTGCTTTTTACTGACAGGCACAGGGAATTCAGAGATAGCCTTGACCTTAGCATCTATAGGTTTAACTTGACCATATCCCACAGTATGCCCTAGAAAAGTTACACAAGCACGGCAAAACTCACTTTTAGATAAATTGATTGTCAAATTTGCATCAGTGAGTCTTTCAAAGATTTTCCGAATCGTGGCTAGATTTTCTTTCCAGGTGTAGTTGTAGATGATGACATCATCGATGTAAGCACCACAATTATCTAGACCAGAGGTAATCATATTCATCAAGCGTTGAAAGGTACTTGGGGAACCCTTCATCCCGAACAGCATTACTTTATATTGATAGAGTCCATCTGGAGTCACAAATGCCGAAATTTCCTTTGCTCTTTCCGTTAGTGGAATTTGCCAAAATCCTTTCAGAAGGTCAAATTTGGTGACGTACTTGGCATTTCCAATTTTATCAATACAGTCATCGATTCTTGGTAATGGAAATGAATCTGTTTTTGTCACATACGGAAAGTTTTATCCGGTTTCGGAACAAGTATACATGGTGAACTCCAATCACTTTCACTGGGCTCTATGAAATCGTTCTCCAGCAAATACTGAATTTCCTTTTTCAAGTATTCCTGTTTGATAGGGTTCATCCTGTATGGGTGTTGCTTCACAGGTTTTGAATCTACAATTTCAGTGTCATGAAAAATTTTGTTTGTCGTTGTAGGAATATCTGGAAACAAGTGCTCATATTCGAATAATAACTGTTTAAGTTTATTCCTTTCTTCTTGTTGCAAATGTAAACGTTTCCGGGCCAGATTTTTCATATTTTCCGAATTCCGAAGATATGTTGCTCCAAGATCAGCTGAGTCCGATTGAATTTCTTCACTTAAATCCTCAGTTGGTGGGACAGGTACAACTAAATTAATTGCATGATTTACTTGGCTATCTCTCTCAATATACTAGTGCTCGATTAATTTATTTAGATCAGAGTGCTATTATTATAATTTAACTCATTCATTTTCTTCTTTACTTTGTAAGGGCCGTAAAATCTAATTTGAAGAAAATTGTGAAGAATGAGCAAGAGAGAATGAACTCTATTACAAGACACAAATGTTCTCTCAAGTAAAGTTCTGTGAAACCATAATTTCACTTTTGACTTGCTTTGCTGAGTGCCAAATTCAAGCATAACAAGCTGGAAAATTCCAGACATAAAATTTGACCTTTGATCCAATTGGATAGATTAAGGGAGACCAAACTGAGTAAAAAACTTCAGCAAAGCTTTTACTATGGTTTTTGTTTTAATATTCCTCAAAGGAATTGCCTCTGGGAATCTTGTTGATGCACACATAATGGTCAACAAATATTGGTTGCCTGACTTGGTCTTACGTAAAGGACCAACACAATCTACCATAATTCTGCTAAATGGTTCGTCAAATACAGGAATAGGTTGCAGATGATCCGTAGGTATCTTCTGATTGGGTTTTCCTACCATTTGACAAGTATGACAAGATCTACAAAATTTAAAAACATCACTTTTGATTCTTGGCCAATAGAAGTGAGTGAAGATCTTGTGATAAGTCTCATTAATCCCTAAATGACCAGGCAAAGGAGTTTCATGGGCCAACCTAAGTATTTCATGTCTGTAAGATTTTGGAACTATAATCTGATAGTTCACTGACCCTTCGTCATTAGCAGGTGCCTCGGGAAGTCTCCATTTTCTCATAAGAATTCCATTTTTAATGAAATAACAGACATGTACTTCAGTGGCTTCAGTTTCATTAATGGCCCTCTGAAACAAACAGGAGATCTCAGGATCTTTTTCCTGTTCGGCGACAAGTGATTGTCGTTTATCACCCTGATTAGATAAAAGAGAATGAGTAGTTAAATGAGGATCACTGTGATCAATACCTTTTGAGTGATCCAAATTAGAAGTGAAAGTGACCTCATCAAAAGCCTGACCAATACATGTGTCAGCTAAAGGAATATTGTCTTTATCAAAATCATTCTCCAGAGCTTTCTTTGCCATAGCTCTGGTAACTGCACAAGCTGGGTATAAATCAGGGTATTCTTTTTGAATAGGATCATATTTTTGATCGAAAGAAGGCTTGTCAGTTACAAGTGGATTAACCACAACCTTGTCTCCAGCTAGGTCGTTGCCTAGTAACAAATGAATGCCCTCAACGGGTAAAGTAGACACTATTCCGACTGTTACAGGTCCTGAAACTAAGTCTGATGACAAATTTACAGAATGGAGAGGAACATTAACAAAGCCGCAGTCTACTCCCTGAATGAGAACACTCTCATTTGTACAGGACTTCAGATAGCAATTGTGAATCGATACTCTTTATAGATTCTAAAGGGATTCGAGAATTAGGGTTTGTTTAGGATATGTAAGCATTGCTATTTAGTTTAAATATAAATGAAGGTTAATATGCATTAATGGAAAGGTGACGTTCTCAGAATAAAGAAATGAAATATTTATTTTTTAAATATATAAGCGACGGTTTCTATTGGATGGAAGATTAACTGATATATGCCTGCCGCTCAACGTTAATGAATGTTTACAGAGTACAGAACATTTTTGTACAGTATATGTTACAAGCATAAGCTCTTAAAATAAGTAACAGAAAAGAGTGAAGACAACAAGCTTTGTCAGATTTAACAAATAATTTATTTCCCTAGAATACAAAGTTAAAAATAAGAAAAAAGAATTTACGGTATTGCGAATTAAATCCAAAAATAATCCAAATATTAAAAATCACCAGTCCTCGTAATAAAATGTCCTGAATAAAATTCAGTTCAAGTCCCAAAGAGACTTCAAATAACTGAAGGCGATGACGTATCTGTTATGGCCTGCCTCGTACTGATGTGTCAAGAGTCTCTTATTGAATCACAGAAATATTATTCAAGGTTTGAATTCCGTATAAATTCCAATGAATATCTTTATGAAAGAATTCTGTCAGAGCACTTTTGTATTTCCAGAGAAAATAATCACTTGAATTCAATAATTTGAAGAAAATAAAATTCAGCCCAAACTGGTCACAATATAATGCAACTGAAAGTGCTAGATGTTAAAGCACAACTGGTAAAATTGTGACAGTCACAAGATAATATAGTTTTCTGTTTGACCTCAGGTCACAAATTAGCATTTTCTGAAAACAACCATTACCTAATGGAAAATAACTTTATAGCATGATTTAATGAGCCTTGTTTATTTGAAACGTAATACCCATCAAAATTCACTTTGGAATCCACAAAACCCTGACCCAAATCAACATGTTTACTTGAAGAATAATTTGGTCAATGAACTCGGACCCATAGAGAATAATGAAGCTATTATTAGTTGTTTACATCAATGAAATACAAACATGTCAATCAGGTCGAACGGAACTGAACTATGTTCTGGAGAAGGTCAAGTCCAGTAAACAATGTTACATTACAATAACATGTAATGGAATAAGAAAAATAAAACTGACAGATAAATAATTAAATTAAATATACTTATCTTATATAGTTCGGTTCACTTTTCGTTAAAAAATTCCTGAACTAGAGAAATCCTTCAAAATGTTTATGGAGAATTTTATTTCTTATCAAAGAGCTTCATATGATACTATTCTATATAAATGTTTGGTTTTCATCTTGGTTACCATCTATAACCAAAACCATTGTATATCCAATCAAGTTTCTTTACCGAAAGATCAATAAATAAAATATTATAATTGATTACAGAGTAAGATTTTGTTGTCTTGCCTAACTAGAAACCACTGGTATTATAATTAGGAGCAACTGTAGAGCAGAAAGGGTAAAAAGCTAATGAAATGTAAACATTATTTCGAAATTTATGAAAATATGTACTTTGGTTACTGTATTTTGAACCTCAAATAATATCCATCAAGTATGCTTTGGTAAACAATATATTTAATTGAGTCACAAAGCAGGTTCGGTTGGAGGGAAAGAAACGCCAGTCACACATAGTTTGCAGTCTGTACCATAATTTTGAGGCACATGATACTAAGGATGATCAGGTGGCAACGATGTTTGTCCATTGTTTAAAATTATTGTCTAGTAACCTTTTATTTTCATCACTTAAAACACCGACTAATTATTAACCGTGGTTAAAATACATACATACCGCATGGTGCAAAGCATATTTGAAGTTTTGTCAAGTAGTTATAATTAATCAATAAAAATACAAAAGTGTGTGTTCCTAAGTCCGCAAGTGACATTTTTCCATTTAGCAGTGCAATTGCGATTGCATCAGAGCATTTCTTCTCATCTTTGCAACAGCTGGACAATACAAATCGTGTTGAAACATTTGATGTTGTGATATGGTAATGATTGCATATTTTTCACAGAACATGTCTAAATCCATAAAAGAGAGGAAATTCGATCAAAATCCTAAGAAGAATGATTATTTTCAAGGCATTTGCTTTTTTTCTTCACAACTGATAACTGATCCTTTCGAATGGGGGAGGGGAGTACTGCTATAAAGTTATTTGGGGAAACAGTTTATATGCGCCGGTGTAGCATAACGCCAATTACAAGTCAGTGGGATGAATGTAAAGATGGATACACCCAGTCTACAAAGATGTACCAAATATAAATCTATTGTATTTATATTGAAATGATACCTGGATGGTACATCATTTCTCCGATACGCAATATACACAACTATATTATGCGATTTAATAAAACTTGAAGCAACTATGATTAGGATATCTACGTTGTAATCAATATATTTCATCCTTTGGTATCCTACAATATGATTGTTTGTTCGTTAATAACTCTGAAATCCAGCAGCATTTCAAAGTGTTTCATCTAATTATCTTTTTTAATGCAAACGAATTTTCGTAGGATACTGACTGCTAATTACATATAAACAGCAAATGGTATCACTGTATGATGACGAGAAATTTTGAAAAGTCGCATGCAATACATACAATATATTTATCTTGATCCATTAGATTAGAAGTTGAACTTACTATAATGTTTGTGTTTATAAATATATATATATA
>JAECUM010050454.1:0-30789 GCA_016617855.1 Megalonaias nervosa | reverse complement strand
AAAAATGTAAAGATAAAGAATCACAAAAACATATGGGAAGATAAATCTTCCAGTAAAAACCATACATTAAGTCCAAAATGACAAGTTTTAAGGTCACAAAGTTCAAATTCTGTAAAGGTATGCACAATAAAAGATAGAGATAATATAGTTAAATTCATTTAAAGAAATAGTCAAATGTTAAACTGCATTATAAATTCCCACAAAAAGTTAAATTATTGACAAGTCCAGGAGATAAACTTTCAGGACATGGTACTAATTGTATGGAAAAATGGGAACCAGCCTGGAAATAGATGAACATAAAAAATAGAGTATATATGGGTTTGGCTGGCCAGGATTGGTTAATAATGTAAGTTATATTTTAGGAAAAAGAATCTTTTGAGAGCTTATTCTAGTTGTAAGTGAAAAAAAAATAGAGACATTGTTTTTTTGATGGAATTTCAGTCCTTTAACAGTCTTGAGTTTGGAACACTCATTGCTAAAATTAGCACCTGACTCTTTGGTGCAGAATTGAAAGCACATGTTTCAAACACATGCAGGTCCAGAAAATGCCATGGCTCATATCCTTTCCTCTACACAGAAGCTGACATCCAGGTTTCATCTATATTGATAAATATAGGTTTGATCATGGGCGCTTAGTAATTTTAAGTTATTGAATTTTTAATATCATGGTGTTTCCATAGGTTTACTATGGGAACTGAATTAGTACCGTGAATCCTTCACACTTCTATGGCCACGTGCACTGATCATTGTTGATTGGAAACCAAAATTAAGTGACGATTGAAAATTGGATACAACCAAGCTAGGCCACACAAAAATTTATGTTTGAATATAGAAATTAACAAAATGAAGAATGAAAATCCTTACAAGTAAACTCACAATCATTACAATCTTTTGTTTTTAAAGATTTTTAAAGATGTTACACTCTGAAGACTATTAGATAGAACCACTCTGTTATGTTTCTAGTTATCCCACCCCAAACATTATCAATCTGTGCATGAAATTTCTTAACAAAACTTTAAATGTCTTCATTTTGGAGTAGATATATGGAAATATTTTACTGATGAAGTGGAAACATTTTGTATTGTCATGAGTGGCTTCACCACTTGTGACAATACATGGTTCCCACATCACTCTTTACATTTTTCTTTATATCTACTCAAAAAACAGATATTCTCTATGTGTCTTTGTTAGTACCACACCTTTACAACAGAAGAAGTCTGTAGTAGTTCTCATTTTAATGGCTTAGATTAAGTTTTTGCATTTACTCATGACTTCATTGGTATTTTGCATGCTCAATACATACTGTTATTCCTGACATCATTAAGCTTGTTGGGAGTTGATTACTATACTCTGATGATGAAAGTATATCACTGACTCATTTCATGCATCACTGACATTGGTTAAATTTTGTACTTTAATTTCTTGCTGGAATTAATCTATACCACACTTGTACAAATAATGAAAGTCAAAGTGACCTACATTAGTGACGGTTGAAATGTTGTATTGAAAGTTAATTTATTGGGTGATCTTCATGTTCAAAGCCTTGATAACTGGATGCATTGTAGTGATGGTCACCATAACATATATTTTATAATTTAATAACATAGGTTAAGTTTGATTACTTCTTAAATTTCTCTGTGCTGTATACATCCTAGCCCACTCAGAGACCCCTTCTGACCAGTAAAGTTGGTGGCTGGAATAAATATATTTATAGTAAACCTTCCATATTAATGACTATACATTGTATATTGCAACAGGTCACCATCAACATATTAACTGTGTACTGAACATGGGAATAAGAATAGTAACTGAGTGTAATGCATGCTTGTCATGGGGGGTCTTGGTTGTAAAAGTTAATCAAGGTAATTAGGTTTGCATGAACTGTGCTTTTGATACTGGCTGTCCCTCTAAGATTACCCAGATCCAGCACCTTTCACTCATAAAACCAGGCTTCTAGGGGTGGACAGTGATGATAGTTTCTGAAGCAGGTTTTCAAGAACAGCAATTTAAAAAATGTTTCTCTGGTTTGATGAACTCATTTTAGTAGTTCTACTTTGATGGCATTAAAAAGAATGTTCTTTTTTATTGGTTAATGTATTTTAAGCCATTGTCAGAGTAAGTGTGTGTGTGTGATTTGGATTTTTAACGTAGCTTTAACACTTTTTCAGTCATATCACTATGATGTCTGCAGTGTGGCAGTTTATAGTGATGTCCAGTACTGGGGCATCATGCCACAGACATATAGCATGTCCCACCCAGTCACATTATCCTGACACCAGGCCAACCAGTCCTAACACTAACCTCATAATGCTGAGCACCTAGCAAGGCAGCTGTTAGTACCATTTTTATAAGTCTTGGTATGACTCTGCTGGGGATTGAACCTGCAACCTCCCACATCAGAGGTGGATGCTATAACCAGTTATGCCACCAGAGCAGTCATAGACAGCAAAGAAATTAAATTGATAAGAAGGAAGGAAGTCAGATTCATGATCATGCAAGTAGAATTCAATATTCCATATTTTTTAGTTAAAAATATTCTTCAAAATTAAAGATATCTGCCTGGAGTTTTAAGGCTGTTAATATCTTTTATCAAGACTGTATGTGGGCCTAGTAAATAATACAGTACATGTATTGCCTTTTCACTCAGTAGCTTTCTAATGTTTTGCAGGTATTTTGTCACTTCTTTACACCTCAGTATGTATATCTGTATATGCATACACACTGTGCCTGCCCAAGTAAATTGATACATTTTATAGGTGTTTATACATGCACATAGTACCTGTGGAAGTAATAGACACCACAGTATTTATTGCTATTTATACATCACATTGTGCCTGTGGAAGTAACAGACACCACAGTATTTATTGCTATTTATACATCACATTGTGCCTGTGGAAGTAATAGACACCACAGTATTTATTGCTATTTATACATTACATTGTGCCTGTGGAAGTATTAGACACCACCTTATTTATAGCTGCATATATACATACACATTTTGCTTGGCTTATTTGCATCTGCTATCTGCAAGTTGTAGAAAGCATCATAATCTGTGTACCTTCTGTAATTTGTTCTGTATTTTTTTGTACAAGTAGTTAAATTAATTTTCCAGCATGCTTCTTTTTGCCACAGTAACAGTTTACTACTAGGGGCCCCAAGTGGCCGAGTGGTCTAAAGCGCTCTCCATTACGGATCACTGCCATCTCACCTCTGTCTGCGTGGGTTCGAGTCTCGGATTCGGCGAATGTGGATATGTGAGAAAGCTTGCCAGTAGTTTCTCATGGGTCGGTGGTTCTTTCCAGGTATTTCCCAGTTTCTTCCTCCACCATTAATACTGGCCGCCATGTATAGCCTATTGTGTGCTGAAAAATGGCATTAAGCCCAACAACAACAACAACAACAACAACAACAGTTTACTACTAACACATTGTACAATATTCAGAGAGATCCACTTAAAAGATGATTTTTCTTCTTTTTCAAAGAAATGCACCAGTGTTACTATTCCTGTTTGCTACACAAATAAAGATAAAATGCTTTAATAGTCTATCATACAGTTACAAAATAATAGTTAATTTTTTCTTCTATTTTTCTTTATACAGTTATCTGAAATTCCCAGTGCAAATCATTCCGATCATAATGGAAACTATGCTGTGTTTGGCCCTATGTGTGCCCATAGCTGCTTAGAAAGGTTGTTATATGAACAATTTCACGTTAAAGCGCTAAATACAATTTGTAAAAGTATAGCATTTGATTTAATTTTTTTAAATATGGCTACTTTTAGTGATAGTGGTTTTGTTGTAAAAATGCTGATATTGAGGAATTAAAACTAATCAGATACGGCCTCTCTTGTGGAGCTGGACAAACAGTTTCATTTTCAGTAATTTACATAAATTTCATAGACCGCTTTGGTGGCCTAGTGGTTAGAGCATCCACCTTGGATGCGGGAGGTTGTGGGTTTGATCCCCAGCCGAGTCATACCAAAGACTTACAAAAATGGTACTAACAGCTGCCTTGCTTGGTGCTCAGCATTAAGAGGTTAATGTTAGGACTGGTTGGCCTGGTGTCAGGATAATGTGACTGGGTGGGACATCATGCTACATGTCTGCGGCATGATGCCCCAGTGCTAGACATCACTATAAACTGCCACACTGCAGACATCGTAGCGATATGACTGAAAAATTGTTAAAGCTACGTTAAAAATCCAAATCACACACACACACACACACACACACACACACACACACACACACACACACACACACACACACACACATAAATTTCATACTGAATTCCCTCATAATACATCCCCATTTGTCCCTGTTCTTTTCCTATTTTTGTTTTGAAGTAGGTACTTTATCCCTCCTTTTTCACTAAGGGTTGCTGGAAAGGTTATTAGATTATTATGTGTAATTTATAAATTTTTCAGTTTCTGATGATATCTTGGTTCTCAGTTGGGGAATCAAATTAATTAGCTTCACAACAGTAGACATTGGGGAGGTGTTTGACAAGTGGCATCAGAGGCCTTAACTGACCCTTCAGCAAGCTAGTGATTGACATGGCAATTAAACAATCACAGGGGAGCATTCTAGGTCCACATGGAATGTGTATCATAAAATAAACAATACCTGATGATTAACATTTTCCACTGGTTAGTATATGGAATTGTGTTAGAATATGATAAAAGACAGCAGAATTGGACTTAAGGTTAATTAGGGTATCCATAACTCAGATTTTTCTTTTGGAGGTATTTGAGAATACAGTATATACTTGCTGACAAGACAAGTCAAACTGCAAAATAACAAAGATCTTGATCTGCTGTAGCACAATGTGTCTGCAGATCAGGTTGATGTTGTTTGTTCTACTGATTACTCCTAACAAACTGCACAGACCCAGATCTGCCAGCACATTATGTGATTGAAGATCCAGGTCTGTGAAGTTTGGACTAAACTTTTACATGAGTACATATGGTAGGGTAGTATCCAGGATTTACTTTGGGAAAGTGGTTTTAGATGGCATATTGGCAGCCACAAATTGTGTTACAAGGACAGTGACCACAGACACTAATATTTTTGTTCAGAAGTATTTTGTTTGGTCATGCCTTCAGATTTTACATTGAAATATAAGTTAGAAAAAAAATGAAACTCAAAATGGTTTTTTTTTTTTTGCATCAAAAATGCAGAAATTAAACTCCATTTATTTTACATATCAGGCTGTAAATATCTGTAATAAAAACAGATGAACATAGCCACAATGCTAATTCATGTTCAAGTGAGCAGTGTTTGCAAAAGATGTATTCTACTTGATAATATGGACATTCTGGCAGGACTATATTATAAATTAGACAATGATTCATCAAAAGATTTGTTTCAATAGTGATGTTTTGAAAGTGGTAGAAGGGTATAGTGCCCACTGAAGTATAAATTCATTTAGTATTTCACATAGTTTGATCTGCTAGTAATCTACAAGACATAATATGAAGTCATAGGACAGCTGGAGCATTTATAATGACCATAACTAAGTATATAGCATACCAGGGTCAATAGGTAAATGCTCACTGTCCTAAACTAAATCCCTGTAGTCAGCCAATCAGATTTCAAGAATTTATCATGGGATGGCCTAATTTTATTGGCTTGTATACTTGTTTTGACTTGATCTATGGATCTCTAAACTTGTTTTGCTAGGGCCCTTGGGTGTTTGAAGTATTGAGATTCTGGTGTGGGAGTGGGTGTGTGTGGGTGACACTTTTGTTTCATTACAGTGCCTTGCATTACATGGTGATTATGGATATAGCATGGTCACACCATGTAATGTGTCAAATTTTGAATGTGTATTGAACCTTAAAGTTGAATAAATTGTGCATTAAAATTTTATTTTAGTCAAGCCAGAAAAGTCTTTGTGAATTGTCACTTTGACGTTTTCTCTATCTCAGCTGTTAAACTTGAAAGGCCAGCATCTGCGGTTCAGTGAGAATTGACCCTGGCATCGTAACACTATCTTGGGAAAGTACACTAGGGTTACCAACCATAGCCGCTTGAAAGGGACCTCATGTCAAATAATCATTTTCAAAGGGAAGTCAATATGCATCGTATTTCTCAGATTCTAGGCTGTCAGAATCTGATGAAAGAAATGATTATCTTGGGGAAAGATTTAGGAATTGCTGCTTACGATTGGTCAGTTAAATTAAGGCATACACTTTGGAAGTAATGTGAATTTAAAGGTAACGACCTTGGTCAAAATTCTTTAGTCTTATTTTTCTTGCAAGAAGACAAAGTTTGGCTCCGGGGAAGCCTAAAGAATAGTGCTTCCTCATTAACTAGTAAAGAGACCAGGTGGCTGTCATGTAAGGAAAGACAGGCTTTAGTGCTAGGACACACGATTGTGAAAAAGAACAGCATTAAGGAAACAGCTCTCCCAGGAACTGACGGGGACAGACCAAAAGAGGGAAGCCTGGAAAGAAATGAAGAGTTCGGAATAGAAAGATCAGAGGAAGAACAAAGTATACACATGGAGGTGGGGAGATGTGGGATACAGGGAGACAAGAGAGGAAGAGATGCTGATTAGTGAATCCGTAATTGAACACTGCTATTAAATTCCTTCAATATAAATCTGTTGAATTGAAGTTGCCAATTTTAGTTTATGTATTAATTAATTAAAATTTATTTTATTTTCTTGTTTAAGGGGGCTAGTATTGTATTATTTCTTCTCAATAGTCTCGCTCAGTTCTCTGTTGATGTTCTATCTAACCTCTCACACCAGGCAATAACATCGAAGGAGGTCATCCTCTAGATAACGATCGCCAAATCTAATTAACCACCCCTCTTTCTAAGAAGGAAACGTTACACACCATTTACCTCAGTTTTATTTTAATGCAATTTCAGATATAACACAGTCATGCAATGTACCTCATTTCATTTAAATGTGATTCTGGACATAACTCAGTCATGCCATATACCCCTTTTAATTTTAATGCAGTTCTGGATATGACACAGTCATGCCATATACCCCTTTTAATTTTAATGCAGTTCAGGATATGACACAGTCATGCCATATACCCCTTTTAATTTTAGTGCAGTTCCGGATATGACAGTCATGCCATATACCCCTTTTAATTTTAATGCAGTTCTGGATATGACACAGTCATGCCTGTTCCTAATGTCATTATAATGTCATTCTGGATATAACTGAGCCATTCCTTTTAAAAAAAGTTAAAAAATTTAAAAAATCAGTAGAATCTCCAATTTTCATGGGCACCTGTTAAGTTCAGTATCCATTGCTATTAAGCCATTAATGTTTTGCCATTGTCTGCTATGTATTTGCTAAGAGGCTTGAGGACACCCAGGGAGATATCACTGTTAGCACAAAGCCATTGTGCCAGATCTGCCTGCTGAACTTGTTATCTGTGATAGGTCTTTCTTAAGCATGCAGCAATTCAGTGGATTCAGTGTGAAATAAAAATAGCAGAAGTAGGGTAGGCAAGCATGCAGGGCAGGGCAAAACTTTCCTCTAGTAGTCCAGGTGCAGCACCTCTGTGTGTGTGTGTGTGTACATACATACATACATTAAAACCAGTTCTGATAGGATGGGATTCTATATGAATACCAGCTTTAAAGCACAATACACAGGAGAGTTGTAAAAGATAGCATTGAAGCTGTTTTGCTTGGATTGTAGATTATCATGGGCAATAACAAGACTGGATAGTATACATTGTGTTATCTAAGGCTTAATTGTCAAATAATAAATCATGTATTATCTAATCTGTACAAAATAGATCTAAACAGGAAGGGACTCAAGATGCAGTTGTATTATCAGACAGCCATGCTGCCCACCACCTGGAAAGCCATATTGGTAGTTATTCCAATGCATTATCACCTTATTCATTCTAATTGCTCAATAAAGCAAGAGTGGTATCCATGTTTTATATTGATTGGATATTATTCAGACTCCAAAATTACAAAGACAGTATTTATTTTTACTCCATTAACATTCCTGTAAAATGATTCTGTGGTATACATTTAAGTAAACTTAACTACTACTTTCATAACCTTTATAGATATGCTGATATTTGAAACATTAATTTATCATATGCAGTGACAAGGGACATGACAAAATTGGTCTTTATAGGCAGGTGTCCTTTATGGAGAACACAAGTACTCTCCATTTTACTTTACAAGATGTGACTCACAGCGTTGCATGAGATGTGAAAAAATATACAGGGATACCTTGGTTTGGTGTTTTCAGGCAGAATAACACAAGTAGGTTATTCAGTAATGAGGCACTTGGAGTAAAGTGCCCCTTGATGACCCAAGCTGGTCTGATGGTAAGATTCATACCAGGACCCTTTTAGTCATGAGTCAAGCATTCTAACTGCTGAGGAACTGCAGTTTCTGTATGGGGATATAAGGATTCCTTCTGAATGAATGTATTGCATGGTTCATTTCAATAAGAATTGAAAATTCAGAACTAAAAAATAAAATATAAAAAATATGTCAGAATCCAATGAAACTAAGTAAAATATACAGTTAGTTAAGATTAAAATAGAACAGTACTGAAAAGTTAATGCACTAATATGCACTAGGACTTTTAATCCTAGTCATCAAAATATTATTTTGAAATTAAAATTACAGAAAAAAACTAATGTAAACACAGTCTGATCTGAAGATGAATGGTTGATGTGACTATTTTATTCCAGCACTTGGTAGTATTGTCAACAGTGAAATCTAAGCATAAAATTGTCATCATTTATGTTATCTGCTGTTATTTGTAACCTTTAATCATCCTTTATAAAGCAAAGATTGCAGTAACATAAAAATATGGACCTTGCAATGCTGATTGACTTCAAAGAGAGGTAGACAAGCTTGTGTGTGTTGCTGACCTTTAAATAAATTTTATTTACTTAACGTATATACTCGCTTATAAGTTGAGTCCAACTGCAAACTGCACAGACCCATATCTGCCATCACATAATGCACTCTCAGATATGGGCCTTGTGCAGTTTGTTAGGAGTAATCAGTAGAATAAACAACATAGAACCTAATCTGCAGATGCATTATGCTATGGCAAATCAGGATCTTTGTTCTTTGCAGTTTGACTAGACTTATAAATGAGTACATACAGTGTACATTATACCTTGATATGTAAAGGTTTTAATTGAAAACACCATGTATTACTGAGAAAACACTTCTGACAAGAATATTTTGCAAATTATTTTGCTTTGAAAAAGAGCTTGCAAACCCATTCTATATACTGCTAAATGCATCCCAAATGCAATGAATGATATTAAACTGTTAACAGTAAGTGAATTAAAATTTTGAGAAAGGCCAAACGTTTGTGTAAAAGTTTCAAACAATATGGTCCAATTATATCTCAAGGAATTATTTCATTCTAGAAAACAAGGCAACACTCCTGATTTAAGAAAAGTTTGAGCTAACTGTCTTTCTACTCCAAAACCAAATGAAGAACTCCATAGGAAAAATTTTCAATATTCAGGGCCACTAATTTTGGTGTGTGTGATTTGGATTTTTAATGTAGCTTTAATAATTTTTCAGTCATATCACTACGTTGTCTGCAGTGTGACAGTTTATAGTGATGTCTAGCCTTAATTAATATGCATATTAATTAGGTGATCTTGCATATGATTGGCTGAGCTTGCAGAAAACCATGTTTCTTTTCCAATTTCAACCAGACTTGAAATAGAAGCTTATATCATCATGACCATGGAAGTTATTTTGACCAGACTTGGAATACAAGCTTATATCATCATGACCATGGAAGTTATTTTGACCAGACTTGGAATACAAGCTTATACCATCATGACCATGGAAGTTATTTTGACCAGACTTGGAATACAAGCTTATATCATCATGACCATGGAAGTCATTTTGACCAGACTTGGAATACAAGCTTATATCATCATGACCATGGAAGTTATTTTGAGCAGACTTGGAATACAAGCTTATATCATCATGACCATGGAAGTTATTTTGAGCAGACTTGGAATACAAGCTTATATCATCATGACCATGGAAGTTATTTTGAGCAGACTTGGAATACAAGCTTATATCATCATGACCATGGAAGTTATTTTGACCAGACTTGGAATACAAGCTTATATCATCATGACCATGGAAGTTATTTTGAGCAGACTTGGAATACAAGCTTATATCATCATGACCATGGAAGTTATTTTGACCAGACTTGGAATACAAGCTTATATCATCATGACCATGGAAGTTATTTTGACCAGACTTGGAATACAAGCTTATACCATCATGACCATGGAAGTTATTTATAATATGCAAGATTCACTCGTAATACTGAGGCAATCCTGCATTCTTCCATGCTGAGCCTGCTACCACTCTAGAGACTGTTTTTTTTTTTTTTTTCTTAATTTAGATTTTGATTCTGATCATACTTGGTTGTTTGGCGTATATCACAAAGATCTTGTCTGAATACAATTAGGAGGGAGATCGGTTCATATTGATGAGATAATCTTGCACCCAACTGATTGAACTTATCAACATATTAGTGACTCCATTTCTGATCAGACTTCAATCATACTTGTTTAAGAACTTTGCATCATTAAGACATTGGATGAGTTTGATTATGAATTAGATCCATGAGTTAATCTTGTATCTGATCTGTTGAGCTTGTTTAAAGGAGACCAGAAATCAATGTAAATGTAGAATAATAATAAAAGCACTATAGAAGAAACCCTTATTCTAAAGTATCATCTGCAACTGTAATGCCAATATTTAAATATTGGCATATCTTCAAGGAGCTGAATTTCCATGACCTCATATGCAAAATTTCCACGCCTATTCGGTTACTTTCATGATGTGACATCATAGTAGTGACCCGAGCATCCTGACTGGCACTTGTGAGAGTAAAAGACAAATGCCGTTTTGCGTTGCTTACCGGTGTAATAGCACATTAAAAAAAGGCTGTGGACAACATTTTTTTTTCTTTTCCGAAAGATAAAGACGTAAAGAAAGTATGGATACATTATTGCAAGCCAGTCGATTTCAAAGCAACACCATACAGCACTCTGTGCTCATTACATTTCTCAAAGGAATGTTACAAGAGGGATCCTGGGAAAAAAATGGCAGCTCTTAGGATACGCAAATGCTAGGCCTAGACTAAAAGTTGGCGCTGTTCCAGACATACCGTTGGATATTTTAAATCCTGGGAAAACTGTTAAACGCGTGAGTTACAAAAATAGGCAGAAAGCTGAGTAAGTGACCACAAAATGCAACAATCAATTCAGATATTTCATCTACACCAGCAGTGCTAAAAAAATCTGATAGCCCGACACCCGGGGCCCCTCTAATTTTAGTTAGGCCCATCCTGTATTCAAAGTGAGGTACCCGTCGGGCTTGTAAAAAAAAAATTGTTTGCCTGAGGAAACTTTGATCACACTAATGAAATGAGTAAATGTATTTTCAAGATGTTGACATACATGCCTTTTTCGAGAAAACACAATTTTCAGTAATCTTAAAAAAAATTTAAAACCAAATTTACAAAAAAAAACCTTTCAGTCTATGCTTGTTACATGTAGTGTGTATAAATGGTAATCTGTAATGATTGGAACTGATATAAAACTATCCCTTGGGCAGTTTAAATAGCAGCGATTACAAGAAAATAGGTCAGGTATAAAATCAAAATTTCACATTAACTGGCTGACAATATTGATCCCTTCCCCTTGCCCCAGTGTGCGAGCGCACATGGGATGCGCCATTTCTCCCTGTGATACGCCTTGTTATCCCCCAGGACAAGCCCCTTTCTTCATATTCTGGTCAGCTGTGGCTAAACTGCAAAATAGCTAAAGTTTTGACTTATACGTACACAAGCAATAAAGCCAGTGTGACTAATTAACAGTTAATCCTTATCCTTGCATTTATCTTGTGAAAAGGACTGCCCTCGGACATATTTCAAAAAAACCATGTTCGACTGTGTGTATGTAAGCACCAGCAATTGATTGGCAAATAAACAATGCCCGGTTTGGTTGTAACTTACGATGCCTAGGACTTCATTTTAACAGTTCAAATCTGCAGTCACAAGTTACCGTACATGTTGCAACTGTTTTTCCCACTTTTCATGTCCCACCTTATTTCCTTAGGATTAAGTATTAAGGCATGTAACACTGTTTACTGAATAAAATATTTATTCTGAATTAGTTTTTTGAGGGCACATATACGCTATGGTATATTTTGTTTTATTCCTTTAATAAATTTAATCATGGTAATTAAACTTCACATAAACGGTAGAGGAATGTCAGGCGTTAACTGGCCGAGTTTCTTTGGTGGAAATAGAGATGTGATTTTGTTTGCAGAGAAAATTACACAGCATTCACAGTGATCATTCATGGGATTTAAGCTGATTGCTGACAATTGTATTTTTTAAATTTCTTATTTACTATAGTACTGTTGTACATGTAGTGGTTTAAAAAATCAGAAATTTACGTATATAGTGTATCTTAACATTCTATTTACTGAAGAAAAAAACTGTCATGTGATCTTGATTACTTCGTCCAGTGCCAGATTTAGACATAGCGAGACCCTAAGCTGTGGGAAGCTGTAGAGGCCCAATTTGATATAAAATAAATTTGAGGGGCCCCTTCAGGCTGTGAGTTCAGACTGTGAGACCCTAAGCTATAGCTTGTTTAGCTTATGCCTAAATCCAGCCCTAGGATGTGCAGGGCCCAAGGCAGCAAGCGATGAGCGCAGGACCCCAAGCAAAACAAACTGCATTGTGGAGAAGTGTGGGGCCCAAGGCGGTTGCCTCGTTCGCCTTGCCTTACGACCAGGCCTGTCCGGCACTGATTTCATCACTACAGTATTCACAAGTGATAAAATAGAATATGGCATCTGTTGATTACATACGTTACATCTATTTATGTATGGTTTGGGGGGTGGGTTTCTGAGAAATGAAAATTGACAGACATAATGTAATAATCGGGAGTTCTCTGCAAAAAATTGGCACATATTACGAGATTGGGAGGTAGGTGTGGAAATACCCTCAAAATCGGGAGGTTTTTCTCCCGGCTTTAGAATTGACAGGTATGAACTGTCGGGGTTTGTGGTATTTCAGTTAGGGCTTGTGAGTTTATTTAAGTCACCAGCCTGGGGCCTGTGCCTAAAAAAAATTTCTTTGAGCACTGACCAGTACAGTATATAAACTATTATACCAGACATGTACATATTATCAGATTTGTCAATACGCTAACAGTAGCCTGCATGTACAATACACTGTAATTGAATCGTAAGAAGGAAACTTCTTAATGTTTAAATTAATTACTTTTGATTTCTGCTTTGCAGGTTTATTTTGGGGGGTTTTTTTTGTTGAAAAATTAATGCTTAAGTTACAACCGATGAAAAGCATTCTCAATGCATTTTACACTTTCCTGGTAATGGATATTGTTTCATACACAAGTCAGTCCCCGTTCTAGTCTCTTTGCCCAGAATTCAGTATTATCTCTCAGTGTTTCAGTGTTGGATTTATATTTTCAAGATATTAGTCCTTAGGTGTGTGTGTGTGTGTCTGTGTGTCTGTGTGTGTCTGTGTGTGTGTCTCTGTGTGTGTGTGTTGGGAGTAGGTAATGAATATGTCATTTACATATAATACGATTGAATCTCATCCTTCTTAAATGAATTTATTGCATTGTGGTAAATTTTTAATTTTTACATTGGGCACCATCACTTAATCCTTATCACATTTTTGCACAGCACACAATGTATAAGTATTTATTTTAAAATTACATTGTTTTTTTAAATTCCAAAATATGAAATATGAGCACCTTCTTACTGTTGTACTTTTATGCTTTCAGGTCTTAAAAACACATTGTTAACACACAATTCAACAGATATAGTTATGAGCATATCTCAGAAGCAGATTCAACTTTTGAATGTGCAACCCATATCCGGTCTCCTCCTGTCTGTCTTGCTTGCTATGTTTCTGTTTGTATTTGAGGACTGGCTAGTATTGCATCACGGGACCATGTGATCTGTCGTCTCATCAAAACTCGGAGAAACTCGGCAATTTACGGAATCGTATCTTCCGCACAAGATAATCACTACCTGCCAACGATATTTCATTTATAAACATTACAGTCCAAGTAAAATTTTTAGAGAATTACATACATATAAGGAAAAGTTTTATTTCTGGTCTCCTTTAAGCTCAGGGGACCAAATTTTTTTTGCATTTTGCTCAGATCTGGTAAATAAGGTATTATCATCATGTTGTTTCACTCTGTAATAATTCAAATATCTATGTAAATTAACATGATCTTTCATCTGATCAGCTGAGCTTTTAACCTTGCTAGAGATTTTATTTCTTTTCTGATTTTGATAAAACTTGCTAGATAGGTTTATATCACCAAGTTCTTGAATGAGCTCAGTTATGAGCTTGATTTATTAATTATGCTTGATTTATGCATATTAGTTATGCCTTTATCTTTGGAGATAATTTGTATTGGTCTATGATAAAAATAGGTAAGACTGACATGCTATAAAGTTTGGGAGATTACATAGGTATGCATTCTTACCATTCTACATTAGCCTGCTTAGTGAAATGGTCCACTTTTAGGTGATGTAATTCATGTGAGCAATATCATGCTTACTTGGGCCTCTTGTATCCTGTAGCCAAATCAGCTTGTCCATGAAATAAAGAAAAGCAAAATTACCCAAGGTGTGCACTTGTAATGCTAACCTTTTATCACAAATACCATTGTATGATTTAGTCTTTCCAGCAGTCCTTGTTTTTCCTACATTTTTGTTAGACACCATGTTGTTCCATATTTTTTTCAAAAATGGTTCTGCCTATCCTTATTTTTTTAAAAATCTTATGTCAACATATAAAAATTGCTGTTGTGCTAACCACATAACAAGAGGATTCTGTTTTGACTCAGTATTATTTAGCAAAAGGAAAAATCTGCTCTCTAGTGCCACTGAGGTTCCTTCAAATCCCATGTTACTACAAGTTCCCTGCGATGTGATTCAGTTTGGGAGGAAGATGAGCTGAAGCTACCAGTATTTAGAATCATTGTATTTCCCAAAGAGGGAATCTGAGAGCATTTTTATCAACTGTAATGTGCATGCTAAAAGTGCAGTGTCATTAAATTTTTAATGTGTAAAGATGAACTGCAAAATACTTGCAAAATATGCAGCATAGCAACATTGAATATTGATTTCTTAATTATAAATATTCAGTGATTTTAAAAATGAAAAGCATGAGGATAAAAAATGCACTGAATTTAGTCATTTCATTGATGCTTTTAAAATCAGTATGGGGATACACACAAATGGGAGGATGTGTGAATACTATAGATACATGAGGAGGCTTGCAGAAAACTTACCATATACCAGCAAATATGATATGCCTCTTGTAATGGAAGAGTGGTAAGGTCCCAGAAGAATGGATACAAGATTGTAATGTTCCCTTAGAAAGAGGGGTGGTTAGTTAGATTTGGCGATCGTTATCTAGAGGATTACATCCCTCGATGTTTCCCAGTGTGAGTGGATAGATAGAACATCAACAGAGAACTGATCGAGACTGTTGAGAAGAAATAATACACTATGAGTCCCCTTAAACAAGAAAAATAAAATAAATTTTAATTAATTAATACATAAACTAAAATTGGCAACTTCAATTCAACAGATTTACATTGATGGAATTTAATAGCAGTGTTCAGTTACGGATTCATTCATCATGATAATGAGTGGTGAAAAGAGCACAATGTCCACGCCTGATTTGCATCACCTAGCATCGCTTCTTGTCTTGTTTCCATGTATCCCACGTCTCCCCACCTCCACGTGTATACTTTGTTCTTCCTCTGATCTTTCTATTCTGAACTCTTCATTTCTTTCCGGACTTTCCTCTTTCAGTCTGTCCCCATCAGTTCCTGGGAGAGCTGTTTCCTTCAATGATAAGATTACCACTAAATCTCTATATGTATCACCAGCTATACGTATATAAAATTCTCTCACTTTCGTTACTCAGAAGCATAACTAGCTATCCAAACACTGCATAAATTCTGACATAAGGTGACCTTAACGATTAATGGCCCTTACAAATTTAGACCGTATTTGAGTAAGGTACCATCGTTATCTCTAGTTACAAATGACCCCTGTAATATACATCCAAGTCTGACCTAATTCAATAGATCATCGCTCTCGCTTTACACGTGAGGTTTGTATATAAACACATTGCCGTATATATCTGCATACACTACCATATGACTCCTTAGACATCTAACTAGTCAGTTCCTCTCAATAAGATACATGCTCGATTACTATTGCATAAGATTCACTAAATTCTAGCTCACAGTAATCCCTAACCTACAGGATCATTTAAACATTACAAAATCATATATAAATATATATCATTAACTCACGATAATCAGTATCATCCTAACAGACAAAGGAAATTAATTCACATAACCCTATGAAATCCTACACATCTGAAAATTTTGGATCACATGCAATCCATCAATTCTATCAATGAACTAGTAACTGTAAAATTAAAGAATAAATTGCATAACAACTCTAGCATATCAACAGATTTCCATGAAACTGAGTAAACGATATATAGTATGGATCATAGTCATATCAAACACATTTGCATAAAACAAACAAACAAAATACAAAATTACATGGAAGTTAAAATTGCATACCTTAATGCTTTTCTTTTTTCACAATCGTGCATCCTAGCACTAAGCCTGTATTTCCTTACAAGACAGCCATCTGGTCTCTTTACTAGTTTTTTTTTTAACGAGGAAGCATTATTCTTTAGGCTTCCCCGGAGCCAAACTTTGTCTTCTCACAAGAAAAATCGGACTAAAGTATTTTGACCAAGGTCGTTACCTTTAAATTCACATTACTTCCAAACTGTACGCCTTAATTTAACTGACCAATTGTAAGCAGCGGTTCCTAAATCTTTCCCCAAGATAATTATTTCTTTCATCAGATTCTGACAGCCTAGAACCTGAGAAATATGATGCATATCATCTTCCCTTTGAAAATGATTATTTGACATGAGGTCCCTTTCAAATGGTTATGGTCAGTAACCCAACTGTACTTTCCCAAGATAGCATTAGATGTCTGGGTCAATTGTCAATTCTCACTGAACCATAGATGCTGCCTTTCAAGTTTAACAGCTGAGATAGAGAAAACATGAAAGTGACAATTCACAAAGACTTTTCTGACTTGACCATGATAAAATTTTAATACACAATTTATTCAACTTTAAGGTTCAATACTCATTCAAAATTCGACACATTACAAAGATGATAATGGAGAGATTGAGAAGGTTGACCATTATTAGAACAAAATGTTGCAGATCAGATGTTTGATAGGAATGCTATCTCATCTTGAGAAAGTTCTCAAATTAGCTCTCTGTTTGAGTCATGGAAATGCAGATGGTGAAAGAAGTTTCTCAAAGATAATGACAGAAAACATCTTGTAGAAGAGTCTATAAATGGACTAAGACTTGCCAGTGATGAAGTTATAATGTGCAAGAAAGACATTACCGATATTCCATTTACTCAGTTACTTAATGCCATGAAGAAATTTAAGAGTAGATACAAAAATCATGTTGAGGAGGAAAGAGATGAAGAAACAAAAGCAAAATCAGATAGAAAGAATGAATCATGAAAGGCAGAGAAAGCTGTTAGAAAAAGATTCAGACTAATAAAGTGATGGCGCCTTTTAAGAAGGGATTCAGGGAACTAATCTCAGTTGTTTGCAGAGGCCAAGAAACTCTGCAGTAAAGAATAATTAGAAAGGTGTAGAGAGCAAAGTGTATGTGTGTGTGTGATTTGGAATTTTAATGTAACTTAAACAATTTTTCAGTCCTATTGCTATGATGTCTGCAGTGTGGCAGTTTATAGTGACACATATATATCTGCGGCATCATGCCGCAGACATGTAGCATCATATCCCATCCGGTCACATTATCCTGACACCAGGCCGACCAGTCCTAGCACTAACCTGTTAAAGCAGAGCACCAAGTGAGGCAGCTGCTAGTACCATCTTTATGTCTTTGGTATGACTTGGCCAGAGTTCAAACCCGTGACCTCCAGCATCCGAGGTGGACACTCTAATCACTAGGCCACTGGAGCAGTCCGCCACTAATTTGGAACTGAATCCCAAAGGAAATTAGAGAATGAAACCTGTTTGGTTGGACAAATACGTTACAGCTTAAAGTATGAACTCCAACCTTCCACTTTGTTGTCTCACAATATTTGTACTTGATCTATATAATATACCTTGTTAAAGCATGTTTTTTTATATAAAAAAAAAACCTGTTTAATTTGTTCATATATAAATGAAGCTTAGTATCATTGGGTTTGTTTTTATATTTATTTGTTACTGTGTGTACAACTATTTACTATGCAGCTAATTTTGTCACCCTCATTAAATAAAGTAATTATTATTATTATTATTATTATTATTAATAGTAGTAGTAGTAGTAGTAGCAGTAGTAGTATTGACATTGTGCAAAAAAAATTTTTTGAGGGGGGGTCTCTCCCTTATTTGATCTTTCCAGACTAGTACAGGAGTCCCCCCCTGCACTATTTGTATTGTTGCCTAAGCTTAGTTTTATACTTTTGATGTTGCTGTATGCGTTGCTATAATTGAAGTTACTTTATCTGTGATATGATTTTCCTCTATGAATCATTGGTATTATTTTTTTTTTTAAATTATATATCTTTTTCGTCTCTTTCTGAATCTTTCCATCCTCCTTCTTCTCTTTCATTGAGTGTTATGGTCTCTGTTTTTTTCCTTTCCATTTGTGGTGCTGTACTTGTTGCTTGAGTATTTTCTTCTAGCGGTTTTGATACCACCTTTGTTGTTTTTGTTTTTCTTGGTGCTGGTATTGGTTCTTCTATTATTTGCGATACTGTCTTTGTTATTATTGTTCCTGATGCTATATTTAAATCCTCTCTCATTTGCTGTGATGTCGTTGTTATTGCTGTTGTTTTAGGCACGTTATTTAAATCTTTTCCAAGTTCCGGTGCTTTTGTTCTTGTTGTTATGGCCTGAGCAATTCATTCTTGTACCTTTTGCAGTCCTGTTTCTTCTGGTATATTTGTTTGTCTTACTGTTAAGCTTGGTGCTTCATTAGATTTCTTGCTGTTAGATTTTGTCTCACTAGTTTCCTTCTCTGTTGGATATTTTGTTGTTCTTGCTGCTGTTTTTCCTGTATTTGTTTTTGTTTCTGCTGATCCCATTGTTTTTGGTTTGGTTAGTTTGTCTTCCCAGGAACTTCTTTCTTCCCTCTCTTCTTTGTTTCTTGGGCAGTTGTGTGGTGTGTGACCTGTATTCCCACATCTGTTACATTTCCTATGGTAAATGCAGCCTTTATATCATGACTTGGTTAAGAATCCATGTAAGAAGAAGGTTGGTTTAACCTTTACTACTTCTTTTTTTTCTATTTCTAGAATTCTTATCCCATTTTTTATGCGAGTAAGAGGGATTGTGTTCCATTTTTGCATTCTTCACCTTAACTTTAAGTTTTTCTTCAAATCTTTTGATCGTTGCCTCTAGGGGGATCTCCATGGGTATATCAGATAGGTGTAATTCTGTTGTCTTCTTTTTAATTTTCCTTAGTATTGGTTCAGTTCTTTTACGAACACTTTCTCTCCTCCTATTGTCATTTCCCCAAACGGTAATATAGGCCTATTTCCCTTGGGCCATAGAATCCATCTTTTGAATCCTTTTCTATTTAGCGAGTCTGCCTGATTCACAAAATCTTTTTTCTGAAGTTGTAGTGCTACCATGATACATGTCATGCTTGGTCTTTTTTCTATGGGTATTGCTGATAGATCAATCTCCTGTGTGCCTTCTTTATACGTGCACTCCAGAAAATCTCCATTATCTGTCTCTATCCGCTTTGTAGTGAAAAATTTCTCAAGTTCAGTAAGTTCCTTGTTGGATACCATTTTTCCTGTGCTCATCATGCTACTTGTTCTACTCACTGAGTTTTTTTTTCTTCAAACAGTTCCAATTTTGTAATTCGCTTTCATATCTTAGTCTATATTTGTAGATTTGTATAATTTTATTCTTTAAGTCTTCATTTCATGACTTGTCACTTACAAGCCTGTAGATTTATGGGCCGTCTGTTTCGTATGGGCCATTCCACATGAAATTTGAGAAGACTTGTGAAAAAGGAGTATCAGAATGCTAAAATTGAGCCAGATCTAATCACCAATACTCACTTGTGAACCACTGAATTTACAAAATTATTGAGAACTGCTACTAGGTTTATGTATGATACCTCACATAACTACTCATTTTGATCTGATTGAGGCACTGTCATGTCAGTTATGAAATCGTTGCTAAGTGTCTTTTGAAGTAATGAGGCCAAGTGGAAGGTGTCAGTTACAAAATCAATGCCAAATGGATCTGTGCTGTCATAAGACCTAAGTGGAAAGTGATAATTGGCCACTGAGCAGTCAAAACAATCTGGGCTTCACAAAATCTGTGGGGGCCCCAAGTGGCCGAGTTCACTAAAGCGCTCTCCGTTACGGATCACTGCCATCTCATCTCTGTCTGCGTGGGTTCAAATCTAGGATTCGGCGAACGTGGATATGTGAGAAAGCTTGCCAGTAGCTTCTCGTGGGTCGGTGGTTCTTTCCGGGGATTTCCCAGTTTCTTCCTCCACCATTAATACTGGCCGCTATGTGTAGCCTATCGTGTGCTGAAAAATGGCGTTAAGCCCCACATCAACAACAACAACAACAAAATCTGTGTACATATAAACAGCACCTGTGGTGAGCTGCAAGTGAGGTAAAAATCCATACATGTATTAGGTCATGTTGTGCTTAGAATCCTTCTATATAAAGGACATTTATAGAAGGATTTTCACTGGGTATCCCCAAAAGTGTCCATTGTGAACTGGTGTCCTCATTATGGAGGTGTGCATAATGTTAGGTTATTCTTTAGTTCTTAGGGATTGTGCATAATACATTGGTCACAGCTTAAACTACTGTTGAATGCAACCAATGTTTCCAGATATGGAGCATGCTCTTTATGGGGTTGAAATAAAAGTGTGAAGAACAATGTGTTTCTATTCAGTATTCGGAACACACTCTGAGACAGAATATATTTGTACATGGAAATAGTTACTTGCAAAGTAATTTTCACAAGTTCATCTTGGTAGTTTCATAATCAGAATTATGTAACTGAATATGCATGTGACTTTCATTCATGCAGCAACTTAACCAGTTCCAATTAAATTATATATTTCCACATCTCTGTTTAATTTATTAAATATACTGTTTGTCAAACAAAGATTCCTGATTCCTTTCTAAAATTATATATGTCTAATTCATTCTAAATGAAAATATTGCTGATCTGATGTCCAGAATGGTTGCCACTGCAGCCAGCTTGAAAAATCTTCTCACTACCACATGGACAGTCATATCAACGTGGGGTTTTCACTAAAAGACTTCTTATCATGTCTGGTTGGTTGTAGATAAACAATGTTGCCAATCTAACATCCATCTAAAAGATCTGATAACATCTCTACTTCCAACAGAAAGTCATATTCATGTAACATGGGGTTTTCAGGAGAAAGCTTCTTACGATGTCCAGTTGGTCTTAAATGAAAATGATGCTGATCGGACATCAGGTTGTGATATTGCAACTCCTGAAGGGAAAGTCATACCTTCAAAATATTCTCTCCTGTACTCTCCAAATGGATGGCCATATCAACGTGGGATTTTCACCAATAGACTCCTCTACTCTCCAAATGGATGGCCATATCAACATGGGATTTTCACCAATAGACTCCTCTACTCTCAAAATGGATGGCCATATCAACATCGGATTTTCACCAATAGACTTCTAATGACACATATTTGGTCTTAGGTGAAAATGGTGCCAGTCGTACATCCAATATGGCTGCCATGATGGCTGTAAGGAAAATCTTCTTGTCACTGCTCCCTCAGAATGGATGATCATTATGACATGAGGTTTTAATGAAAATACTTCTCATGGTGTCTTCTTTGTCCTCAGTGAAAATGGTTTCAATTTGATATCCATTATGTCCACCACAGCAGTAATTTGAAAATCTTGTTATCACTGAAAAATATTTGAGATCGTTTCAACACTCAGCAATTAAAAGGAAGAAATGGTCTTATCTTGAATTCCTGGAAATTCTTTTTGCCCAGTAGAGCATCAGTCCCATCAAGGGACTCATGTTCATGCAGACAGTATAAGCTTGTGCACAGTAATTGTCATGGTGACATTTAAAATTGCAATTTTTAGGAATTAATTAGTGCAAACATATTGATAGGTTTGGCTCCAGTGGTTTATGAGTATAATTTTAGCTGTGATGCATTAGTCCGTTAGTGTTTGCTTATGATGAATATATATGTCCTAGCCTTGAAAGAGAAACGACATGTCAGCTTGATTTATATCAAAAGTCTGTCATTAATTTACTGACTTCAGTTGACTTCTTTAGATCTAATATCCATAAATATTAAAATCCATCAGATGAATATTTGTGTAGGACAAATGAGATTATAATTCTCTTGTATCGATGCAAGTTGCAAGCACCCATTCCCCCCACCCCTGCTATTGAAAATTTGAGTCTCCTTTGTCTTCATTTATGTTGTAGCTGATGTTTATGGACCCAGTTGCATGTGATAGTTGTAAATGTCTTTAAGCAGTTTGACAATTTTTCTATGCTGTATTGATGTGTGTGTGATTTGGATTTTTAACATTGCTTTAAAAAATTTTCCAGTCATATCACTACAATGTCTTTAGTGTGACAGATTATAGTGATGTCAAGAACTGGGGAATCGTGCTGCAGACATATAGTATGATGTGCCACCCAGTCACATTGTTCTGATACCAGGCCAACAAGTCCTAACACTAACCTCTTAATGCTGAGCGCCTAGCGAGGCAGCTGTTAGTACCATTTTTATAAGTTATTTCATATGACTTGGCTGGAATTCAAACCTGTGACCTCCTGCATCCAAGGCGGACGCTCTAATCACAGGCCAACAGAGCAGTTGCCATATTGATAAACATATTGATGATTAGGAATCCATCTTGTATAGTTTCATTCATATGATGTTTACAAAACACCCTATCAGAAATTTAAAAATAAATAGTAAAATACCCAAAATCATTCAAGTCATCTTGTTCTGTTTATGAACAGCATGATCAGCTTGGTTTCATCATAATTCAATCATATTCTGGCACTTTCTCCCCAGTTCGATTTGAACGAAGAAACAGTTAGTGGATATGTTATATTGTCAAATTAGATGTAATATGATAAACTTTGAAGACAAATACAAAATGAAAAAAAAAGAAATTGATATGAAATTCTACAAACTTTACTTTCCTGTACGTATAAGAAACATGTTAACAAAATTTTGAATTAATTTATTAGGATGTAATGCATAATTCGTCATTTCTGACATCGTTGTGTTAATGATATCTGTCGTTATGAAGATATGGAAGGGGATTACTGCCATAATTCTATGCGTGTATTTTCTAATCTTCCATGATGCATTATTGTAAATGGTTGCTTGTAAGTGCTACTTTTATAATTCTATCCATGTATATTGTATTCTTCATTGATGCAGACTGTACATGGCAGTTTGCAAGTGCTACTTTCCATCTGTGTTATTGTCAATGGCAGCTTGCAAGTGCTATATTCATAATTCATCATTAATTTTCTATTCTTCATTGATGCAAGCTGTAAATGGCTGCTTTCAAGTGCTTAGATCTACTTTCCTTCTGCGTCATTGCATCTTGCAATTTGCCAACTACTGAATTTGATTCTTTAGTTTGTCGTATGGCAAATGCCAAGTTTTAATATTCTATTTATAAACTTGCTATATCACAAGTTACACAGATTGCACCTTCTAAAATCACGATTGTAATGTAGCATCAAGCACGTTGCAAGTTAGCATCACGGAAGTTAGCATAAAATAATGCCTCATTATGACAACAGATGGCGCTGTGACACGTCAATTTCTTACAATACGACTACACCCCTGACCCTAGCAACAAGAGGTTATACCGCCTTATGGCAAGTTTGGGCGTCTTATTTAAAATATCATTCGAATTATGTTGCCACATTACAGTCAGCTGGTTTCTCAGATTATTAATATTCAGAAGAGAGGTGGCCTGCAAGAGGCACAAAACAAATTAAATGTATCAAATTGTATACAGTTAGATGTATTTACAGAATGTTATATTTCCGCTGACCCTTCCCACCCCATTTTTATTTGGACATTTTGTGAGTGTAATTTACCGCTACCGCACGGTGGCAGAATAGGGTAGCCACTTACAAGCAAGGTTTAAGGTCCTAATTTGTTTGTATATTCTCATTCACAATGTTATCAATTTAGAACATGTTTATTATTTTAGAGTACAGTGCAAATTCTGCTTTTTGTATCATTGAAGACCTCACAAGGTTTGAGAAAATTGCAGATAATTGCACATCAAGGCCATACTGTCTCTGTCTTATTTATTCACGAGAGAATTGGGGTGGGGGGGGAGGGGGAGTACATTACAGAGATGAAGATTCTGTTTATTCTCTCATCCCCTATGAAATTAACGTTTATTGTTAACTTTAAGTTTACAGTGGCAGTTTATATATATATATATATATAACAAGAAGTAAGGTAAATATTTATTTATACAGAATTCTTATATATGTATGGCATTTTATGATTATGCAATAGCCAGGATACGTGTATACAATTATACTGAATCAAACCTTAAAAAAGACAGTGATCAGTAAAATCCTGCCTTGTATAATTATCGAGTAAGATCAGGAGATTTTTTCCCATGTTGGTAATATTCACCAAATGAAAGACCCCATCACTACCCTAAAACAGCAAAAGACTGTCTCAAATCACCTTCAACTACCTAGGATACATGTAGGCAATTAAATAAAATCAAACCAAATAAAAAGACAGTGATCAGTAAAATTCTACCCTGTATAATTATCGAGTAAGATCAGTCGAGTTTTTTCTCTTGTTGATGCTTGCTGAAGGAAAGACCCAAAGACTGTCCTAAAACACGCTCATCGACCTAGGATACATGTATACAATTACAATAACTTAATGAATTATGCAGTTTTGGTGTATTCTTTCTCTCTCTCTCTCTCTCTCTCTCTCTCTCTCTCTCTGATCATAGATAATTCACTAAACTACTTTTACATTGCAGATAGCAGCACACTTAATAAGTCAGAATCGTGCGTCACTACATTTATATTTCAAAAATTCTTTTAAAGTTTTTTTTTTAATCTTTAATGTGACAAAGAAGAGCCGAATAATTAGAACCTAAGGGTGCTATATTTATATCTTTAAAATTCTTGAACCAATTTATTATTTTTAATTGGTTGATAAATGTAAGAATTACAATAAAAAAAGTAAAATCTCCTGTAGCATTATGTCTTTTGTCTCCGATTATTTCCACTTTTAGAGAAAAAGTTTTAAAGGATGCAAACCAGTTTTACGGCTGGTTTTTTTAATAAATACATTCAATGGTTGAGGTTCTGTACATTATCAATGCAAATTAAATATTTTGGAAAACAATCGTACACTAAATCTAATACTTCTAATCACAAGTAAACATTTTTATCATGATACGAACATGATTTTCCACAATTTGATTATTTCGGCTTTTGCGACAAAATATGTTCCAAACTGAAGATTGTGATAAGAATAAGAAAACCTTAAAGAATACTTAATTTTTTAATGTAATTTTACCTATAAACTTTTTTTTTTATGTGCTATTGATGTTACTCTGAAATATATTATTTTCACAGTGCTTATGTACCACAGGAAAAGATAGATGGCTTTGAGGTGTGTCAAAATGGGTGATGTATAATACAATCCTTACAACCAGGGGTTGTCTGATGAAAGCTCGTTAAGAAGAGTACGATGAAATATATATCATTGTCATTTCTGATCCTTACTTTGCTAAAATAACTAATGTTTCCAAAGAAATGAGAGATATCACTAAGAAGTAGATTTCTTAAACAGTGAAAGTAAATACTTAAGTGCATCAAAACTAGGGTTGAAGAAGATCGACTACGCTGCTGTAGTGTATGCGATTTTGTTTACGTAAGGTACTATATACATCACTTAGATCTTCAAGAAAGCACATGGTTTTAGAGAACGATTAAACTTCATTGCTAACATACACCTTAGAAAAGGGGACTAAAAGAGTGACAGTGTTTATCGACACAAAATGATTGCCGTAAAGCTCTGTAGGGAGCATTAATTATTTCTGGTAACGCAAAGACTTTAGAAATTTAGAGCGCCGTCTGTTGTTATAATATCATGCTAATCTCTAGTATGCCATTACAATGACAACAGATGGGGACATGAGTTGGACAACAAAGACAATACTGATAAAATTTAGTATTTACATTGTTTCAAGGCCATATCTATATGAAAACAGCAGTTGGAATGATGCAATTATAATATGGCAAGTTTATAAACAGAATATACAAATCTTGTAATAACTGACAGCGTTTGCCATACGACAAACTACAGAATCACTTCAGTAGTTGGCAAATTGCAAGATGTAATGACGCAGAAGGAAAGTAGATCTAAGCACTTGAAAGCACCCATTTGCAGCTTGCATCAATGAAGAATAGAAAATTCATGACTAGAATTATGAATGTAGCACTTGCAAGCAGCCATTGACAATAATGCAGAAGGAAAGCAGCACTTGCAAACTGCTACGTACAGTTTGCATCAATGAAGAATACAATATACACGTACAGAATTATGAAAGTAGCACTTGCAAGTAGCCATTTACAATAATGCATCAAGGAAGATTAGAAAATACATGCATAGAATTATGGCGGTAATCCCCCTCCATATGAAGATGGGTCACTCCTGTTAATCCAGCAAATGTCATCAGTAGATTGACATCAGAGACTTGCACTGGGTAGCAGTGTTGTGATACAATATATCATATTGCCATGACAATACTGATATTCCCAGAATGTATTTATCATTACAGCTCTACTGATTTTGTCACTGATACTTTAAAACTATACAGGACTTTTTTCTGAAGAGTTAACTATTCTGAAGATTTGAGCAGTTTGTCTTCAAATTTGTTTAGCCTTTATTATACTCAGCACTATAATAGCCATGATTGTGCTGATGTGCTGTTAAACCACTTACATACATATATGCACATACTATTGTCAATTTCCTTTCCATGTCAATGTATCTTTTATGTCTGCAATTGAGCAGACATTATTTCTCAATCCATCTGTCTGTTACCAGTTTTGTTTCTGCACAAAAACTTAAGTTATCCTCAGTTTACAAGTTACCAACTTTGTGGATAGTTGCATTTGTGGTAAGGAAGAACCACCTTGATTTTGGGGCAAAAGTTCAAAGATCAAGGTCACTGTGACAGAAAGAAAATAAATGGTTTTTGTACAATAATTCAAGTTATCCACCATCTACATTTACCAAATGATATGGATGGTTTGCACTTGGAGTAAGGAAGAATCTGCTCTGGGGATGGGGGTCCAGAGTTCAAAGATCAAGGTCACTTTGTAAGGAGAAAAATCGTTTTTTGCACAATAACTCAAGTTGTCCACCATCTACTGTTACCAAAGTATGAAAATGGTTATCACTTGGGGTAAAGAAGAATCCTGTCTATTTTTGGGGTCAGGAGCTCAATGGTCCAGGTCACAGTGATTGAAAGAAAAATAGTTTGACACAAAATAAATATTAGCTCAGCACCACATACCAGGACTGAACATTTGGATGGCTAACACTTAGGGTAAGGAAAAAGCTTATTAATTTTTTGGTCAACAAGTTCAGGGTCAGGATCATCACGACAGAAAGAAGAAAAGTGATTTTCTGCAGAAGAATTTCTGTTGCTTACATAGAGAACTGTTAAACATGGGATGGGTGTATAGTGTGCCATTCACTATTCTCTTGTTGAATGGACCACTCCGGTGGCCTAAGTGGTTAGAGCATCTTCCTCAGCTGCCTCGCTTGGCACTCAGCATTAACAGGTTAGTGTTTGGACTGGTTGGCCTGGCATCAGAATAATGTGACTTGGTGGAACAAGATGCTACATGTCTGCGGCATGATGTCCCAGTGCTAGACATCACTATAAGCTGCCACACTGCAGACATCATAGCGATAGGACTGAAAAATTGTTAAAGCTGTGTTCAAGATCCAACTCACACACACTCACATTCTTGTTGAATGATAAATGAATGTTTATTGTACATTTTTGAGCTGATTCATTAGGCATGCTGGTCAAGCAAGTTGCTGTATGTGTCATACTTCTAGGCCCAAGGTTGTTCTATTTGGTTTGGCTGGATGACATGTAATTAGTAAAGATTGACTGGTCCCCAGGGGCATGTGCCAGGAGCCAGAAAGTACTATTACTGCTGTAAAATTTCTGTGTGAGGTCTGAAAATATGCAGTTACCTTGACACTTTTACTGCCATGAAAGAATCATACTTTCTTTGTATGATTAAAAGAGCTATTTAAGAACCATAATTTACTTCTTTTTCTGTTTACACAAGAAACATCAAAGAATCACTCTCAAGCATGTAACAGCCGAGTGTCATTAATTGAGTGCTTTTCTTTTTTTATTTGTTTTCTTCTAATGATGGGCATATCTCATGAGAATGGAATATGACAAAAAAGTGTTTAATGAACACTAGCTTGTTCTCCACTGATTTCTCAGTCACTGCAGAATAAAATAGCATGAAGTATATTAATGCTAGCATTTGTTTGTACTGGTTGACCTATTTTTCTGGAATTCTTTGAAGTACACTCGTGCCTTTTGTATCTTTTGGAAATGAATCAGAGGAAATATTGTGGGTCAAAATATATACATCATGTTTATGTATGCTTACTTTGTATTAATATCTGTCCTATGGTTTGCAAGACAACAGATAAATTATTATTGTAGCCATACCATATGGATAGGAGTTGCTCTGTTTCATTTGAATTTAAACTACCAACTATTGATAAGAGATCAACCATGAAAACACCACACTTTCTGCAACCACATGGTTTTCCTTCTTTTACAAACCAAAATGTTATTAGCAAATTCTTATTAATGGAGATAGGAGACATGGTAACTCAGTGGTTAGCATGATAGACTCATAATTGAAAATACTGCTAATCTGACAGTAGTCATCTTGTAAAACTTCTTCTTGATATTTCTGAACAGAAAGTCTTGTTGACATTGGGTTTTCATCGGAAGAGTTTGTTTGATGTGATGTTGGTCCTCAGTGAAAATGGTGCCAATCTGTAAATCTTGATATTGCTACTTCTCTTGACTGAACATATCAACATGGAGATTTTCAAATCTTACCATTGGATAAGTCCAGGTTGGCTAGCAGGGTGTATCCTTGCATGATTTGTGTTTTAACCAAAATTAATGAAATCCAAACCTTCAATTATGTATGAAATGTCAGTCACCCTCGTAGCTTATTTTGACACATAATCGGGGAGGGGGTCATGAAGGCTTTTCACTCTTGGTCTCTCATTGAGACAATATTATCCAAGTTCTTCGATAATGTGTAAAACTGACTACAAAGTTACTAATGAAACTTGCTACTGTTTTGATCATATTAATATTCTGACATATTGTATTATAGCATATTATCTCAACCAATGTATTTATGGCATATTGTGTCTACACATGTACTTATGGCATATTGTGTCATCAAATGTATTTATGGCATATTGTGTCAACACATGTACTTATGGCATATTGTGTCAACACATGTATTTATGGTATATTATCTCAGAACATCTATTTTTTGGCATTTTGTCTGAGTACATGGTTTCACAATATCAGTTGTAAATTTTCTTTTGGAAATTTACCATTCTTCCTGCTTTTTAGTACTGTTGTAACTTGACCTTGAACAGGATGTCTGGCTACATTTGTATAGTAAAATGATTCTGTATATGCTATTGTCTGATGTCAACACTTGTAATTATCCTTGTACTGTGGAGTACAAAGGAATAGCAGTGCAACTTTGATGTTCTGTGGGGTGAACTGTGTACTTTCATATGTAACAAGGTGCTCTATTTCCTGTACATGATCATGGTACCTCACTGTGGCTCGTGGGGGTCACACAAGGGCACCAATGTGTCCTCCTGTCTGAGTCACCCTGCTCATTTCTTTGCAGGCCAGCTAGGTTATGATTTCCTTTACTCATTAAATCATGTTTCAACAAAGGTACCTGATTTTCTTATGTATCTCAGGAGACATGTAGGAAGCCTGTTATACCATATGTGCCCATATAATGGTGACTGTTGTTTCATTAGTTTACATTCTCACTCTTGCAACTCTGCGAATGATTAGTTTTAGTTTCCTGCACAAAAGTAGTTCTTGTTGGATTAATGATGGTTCCAGTGTTTTTAGTAGATCATTGTTTACAGAACTTTTAAATTATCTATGTACTTCAAAAGGGTTTTATCAAAGGCACATCAGGCAACCAAAAACTGAGCTTTCCTCAGAAAATGACAATGCACATAAGTTGTTAACCATACTGTCATACATCTGTTAAAACTTTAAGAAACTTTGGAAACAGTACCATATATGTCAAAGACTTAGAGACTTGAGGGATATGTTTTGTCATTCTTGTTTGTAATGTAAAATATTTCTCATCCTGAATTCTTCATGATTGCTGAGCCTGGTGGCAGGGGTGGTTGTGAAAGACATTTATCAAAAAGAAGAAAAAATAATAGCAAAACATGAATTAGTTTGGTATCCTTCTATATATATATATATATATATATATATATATATATATATATAT
>JAECUM010050452.1:0-30827 GCA_016617855.1 Megalonaias nervosa | reverse complement strand
CACCCAAAATTAACTACCTCAGGCATTTATTTTTGGTTTTTCATTTCATTTCAAATTTCATCGGGTACCCCAGCTGCCTCTTTCCGAATTGTTTGTATACATCATTCATGTAAGTGAAACTCCACCATTTCCTTAAGATGGTTTCGCTGTTTCACTGTTGCAATTACTTAAGCATTGGGTCCTTTTCCTCCTACGTTCTGGTGTTTTTGTTTTTTTACAGGTGGTGCTTGTACAGAATGTACAGAGCCTTTTTGGATTACTATAGGTGCATTATATTTTATACAGATCTAAAATGGACGGGATGTGCTATACTCATTCATGATCATATAAACGTTGTTTCTAGATACCTCTATACTTTTGCGAAATGTTTAGTTTGCTCCTCTCCTTCTTAAGTTCTAAACAAAACCGTAACCATAATTTTAAATGTTTAGTGAAGTTTACATTTCTAATATGGTTGATAACAGTTTAACAAATCTTCTTCACAATAGATGCATCGGTAATGTAAACTAGTTTTATTGGAATGACCTTAAATGTTGTATTTGTCTAAAAAATGTGTTGTTAAAATATACGTGATGCGCTATTGTTGTTAACCAGAGATCGTTTATTATCTTAGCATGACACTGATATTTTGTTTCTTCTGATCATGTACATGTCATGAAAGAACGACCTAAACCAAAATCACTTGCTTGCAATCGTTCTATTGACTGAATAAGCAATAAAAATACGCTTGAACTTAAAATTATTTTGGCAACACACTTCTTGATACCATTGACATTTCTTCTCCTAATCATTCGTTTTGAACATAAAGAAAACAAAATAATGCATGCCTTAGACGTTCTAATTTCCTAATTAGAATGCACAAGAGTTCCTATTTGAAACATCTTTTTTTCTGATTTCCGGAATGTTTAAACTGCGGTACATGTTTTGATCACTTTTGTAGTCATGCTGTATTTTGTCTTTATGATCGTCATAAAAGATTGTTTATCTCAGCCCTTATGCAAGAAATTATGTATCCGGAAAGAACAGTTTAATAGTACAAGACATTTACTTTGGGATTTTTTTTTTTGTACATATAGTACAGTTGGAACAAATTCTAACACTAAACATACTGTACTGATTTGTTGTTTTTCTTTTGTTAATTTGATTTTTCCTCAGCTACTAAGCACTATGTCGTCGTCATTAAATTTTCTGCTGGCAGATAATAGACCCATTTGTAATATTCCGTATCTCGATTCCATTGCATATATTTTATCCGTTGTATGTTTCCTTAAATTCTCCATCTCTTTTCCAAACACATCCTCATTAAATTGTTTACATAAGTAATTTTACAACCATTATTGGTCTTTTGTCTCATAATTGTATTGAACAATATATAAAAGCTATCAACGCTGCTGCTCTTCGAATAATAAAACTCTTGATTTTTCTCAATTTCTTCTCCACTTAATGTCTTCGTTTCTAGCTCAAATGAGATGTTTTGACTTCCAAGTATTGACCTATGGCCCACGTTTTTAAACTGCTAACATCGAGAATGACTTGGGCCTGGATTTATACTAATCATTGTCATCATTTAGTTTACCTTCTTCATCACCATATACATCATAGTTAACGTTTACATATCTGTTCTTTACAATGCTAATTCATCCTCTGATACTGCTTTAATTTAAAAAAAAAAAAAATCTTAGTACGTTAACAATTTGGTTCAACAGAAGATATCGTTAATGAGACTTTCTCAGACCAACATAGGAAAGTTACTAGAATATGTCAAACATTTTCGAAAGTATCGCACATCATTAAGTCATTCTTCTTGACCTAGCATTTGTGCAGCTTGCCCGATGCTTCAAGTTAAAAATAATTCATGACACATTGATAGATAGTCGTCCTTGGATATGTTCCTGATGAAGCACAAACATTTAAATTTTAATTACTTGGAATCGCGATCTTAAGTCATTAAATACTATCAAGTCACTCATGGGAATATATGCACTTTCGCACGCATTTTGGTTGCATCTTTTCAAACCCATGTGCTCTTTCAACAAACTTGTCATCATTCTAATTTGTTGTCTATTGCTAAGCACTTGACGCATAAATCTTAAACTACCTACAAATATGAAAGATCATTTTACCATTAACTTTTACAATTATTCATGATATTATCTTCTAATTGGTAATTCAAATTACTATCGTTAACAAAATGACCTCTAGACGCTCCAAATAAACTATAATGATCGCTATCTTTAAGATCATCAATTTCATTTTGGGAAATGTTTAGACGGTTTTTGAATTAAATCTTCTTCAGGTAATTTAAATTGTAACACTTTCAAAGTATGACGCTTTCATTTATGAGAGACGACATCTATCAGCATGGGTACTTCGATATGCCATTCCTTTAAAAGACTTTAATCACCATCATATAACTTAAACATATATATCGAAGATTTTCAGTATGCAGATTGCATTATTCCATACCGTAATTTTCTAAAATATGATCAACTATTGATTAACGAAACGACCACAAGGAAATCAAATCAAGAAAAGGATTTATGGTCGATTTAATCTGTTTCAGGTGCTCAAATATTGATATATAAATCTGACTATAATAAGCTGAGAAAAAATTCCGTGATCCGATTAAGCTTTTGGCTACCAACAAAAGAGTCCTAATGTATTTATGTTGAGACAGAGAACTTTTACAATGGAATGCAGGATAACTTCAGGTTATATGACACTAGATACCATATCAAGGGGAACATGGTTATTATTATTCAAGCGAATAAGAGAATAAATGGATGTTAATAAGATGCCTTAACACGGGAGTTTCAAGGAATTATGGCAAGAATCTATACACTGAGGACTGATATCAACGAAAATATTGCTTTTTTCACCTTGTTATAGAAAATTAACATAAACTTGTGGATTTTCTCTAAAACCTTTGACAGCAAATTTGTACCTTTGAACTTTTTCACACGCAACTATTTCAAAAATGGCTACCACTAAAAACTATTCGAATTATCTTAGTTACATTATTGTTTACCCTTTCATTAGTGCCACAATCATCAACGATGAAAAACAGTATTTGTACCAAAACAAATTGACCTGTAGCTCTAACAACATTTCCAATTATTTTATAAATCTATCATGATGACATCATTTATTGCAAGTCTTGTTGCGTCGAAAAGTTGGACGTACTATAATAAGGTAACGAAAAGGTCGTTGCATAGAGTTTCTATCACATTTAGTAAAGACAAAGTTTTCCCAGACGTATTCACTCTAAAATTGATCATATTATTGGGCTCTTTCAAATACAGCGCTGCTGGGATCATTCAAGTGGGCTTGATCTATACATGAGTGAACAAAATTGATTGAAGTTGATTGTTTCGAACATGAATCTTATAATACAAAACAAAATAACTGTAAATTATGTGGGGATCAACATTTGTTTCCTCTACTGATGTGAAATGAACATCCTGCTGCACATACTGTACTTTAAGACATCTACCATGCAATATGTTATCCCATATAATTTCCTAATTAAGTCAGATGCCAGAATATTAGGATAAAAGTTGAACACTTATTTTACTAATTTTTGTGTATTGCTCTTCATCATCAAATAAATGTTTAGTAAAGTCTTCAAACGTTTTTGTTAATTGAAACCATTATAAAATAGCACGTGTGGCAGTCTTTTTGTGGTCACCGACATTGCTTAACTGAAATATAATTCAAAATCAGTTTCTCAACTCTATGAACCGTAACAAAACACTCTTCAAATTCATTACAGTATCAATATTACGGTTCGTTTAATTTGCATCGGCTGTAATTTTTACGACTCTCTCTCTCTCTCTCTCTCTCTCTCTCTCTCTCTCTCTCTCTCTTGCATTGCGGTCGTAAAGGAAAAGCAAGGAAAGCAAATCCATTTATGTAATTATTATTATCATGTGGAGCAATTGATTCAGAGGTGGTCGTTTCGTCCTGGACGCAAATCATTTCCAGTGTGCAATCATGTTTGCCACCTTTAATTCACTTTAGATGTTTCTGTAAGTGTAATATTAAATCCCCAGAAACAACAGTCAGATATAGCAGGTTTTGATCTACTAGCCTATACAAGCTGAGTGGTATTTGAATATAAAATCCCCACCCAGAAGGTGTAAATGGATACAGTCGGTCATGCTCTATTTGCATATGTAAGTCGAGCAGTATTTTAAATTTGAAATTCCGAGGAAGAGCAAATGGATATATTCGGTCTGCTTGCATTTGAAGTTGAGTGTTAAATTTAGTGCCATTCACCACAAGATGTAGCATTTCGGTACATGTACTATGAACATTACCTGCCCCGTAAAAGTTATAACGTTTCACTCATGTTGCTCTGCTCAGTCCTGTTTCTTGTAACCAACAGGTAACTACAAACCTCTGTTCACGAAAATGTCGTACTCTTGCGGCTTGAAAAGCTAATCCCTTCCATATGATACTGTAAGGTCTTCCACATGCAATCAACCTATGCTGTTTACCACTACACTATTAGTATCTACCAAGTCCGAGAGAGTGAGGCTGTCTCTGTGCAAAGGCTGTTTCACTTAAATCTCCTTCACGCACAGGTTATGTTGTGCACTCATTCTCAGTGAACAGACTCTAGAGGCATTCCACGATGTGCTAACCAGCATCTGGACGGAAGAGGAGATGCCAGACGACCTCCGCGACGCATCAATTGTAACCATCTATAAGAATAAAGGCACACGTGCGGACTGCAATAACTATAGAGGCATCTCCCTACTCTAGCAGCAGGCTGGGTGAACCCTACAACTTGTTTTTTGACCTTAGTTTCACAAAATAACTGTTCCTACGTAGGCTGAAAAACAATGTCAATAACGCTAAACCGAACCTTCTAACAAACGGATAATAAATCGTTTGGGTTAGTTATTGTTGTTATTTTATTTTTGACTTTTTGTTTTTATTTTATAGTGCGATTAGTTTACTAACCGGGTCAATTAATTTTGGTTGGTTCACCCAGCCTGCTGCTATAAATCAACCAAATATTTTATCTAAACCTATACGATATCTGGATCTTGGATCATGTAAATTTATTGTAATAAATCCGAACGGAACAGCTTGTGCTTTTGAAAAGAAGTTTTTAAATTTAATCATGTCCATATCCCCTGAACACCAAGTATAATAAATATTCTGTAAAGTATAATTATCTACTCCATTAAACACTACTAAAATATTGCAGTTGTCTCTGATCACTTTAGGTATTTGTGTATATCGTTGTGTAACATAAATCACGTCAGTATTTTAATGTCTACCTCGAGAAAATATTCTAGCTGGATTTGATTGTCTGTCCAGCATAACGTCATCGTACACCACTAAATTATTAATAAATCCATCTAGGTCATCTACAGATGGGGCCTCATCAATATCGGTAATAAAGTCAACAACATCATTACCGTTTTCATTCAGCAATTTTGCATTTTCATTAAAATCTTTAAGTACTTCATAACACCGTTGATCATCTACAGATGGTGCTATCAAATATAATTTATCCCACTTGAACCATCGCATTATCAGATTAAGTAATAATTGTGTCTTACCAGATCCAGATGGACCTATTACAATCATTCTGACAGAATTCGGTAGCGCTGGATGGTGTTTTACTGGTTCCTGTTTTTGTGTCGCAGAAAAGTCAATTATATCCATATAGTAAATAATATGAGTCTATATTGTGTTCGGTGTAAAATTCCTACACCCACTGCTGAATTAACAACGATAACAACGAAGAATAAACGACGTGCTCTGACAGGCCAATGTGTGAAATGTGGTACGAAGAAATACAAATTTGTCTCCATGACTAAGTCAGGGACAAAGACAGGTGGAGATATCGCCGCTTCATTAAGGAAATTACCAGGAACTCCATGGGCTAAATATCCCGGTGAGAAACATCTTCCTGGATATAATTATTGTGGTCCTGGAACTCGACTTGATATCCGACTTGATGATCAAGATCAACCAAGATCAGGAGAGTATCCAATAAATAAGATTGATCAAGCGTGTCATGTTCATGAAGTTGCGTATAAAAGTAAAGATTTACAACAACGGCATCTCGCAGATGTAAAATTGATTCATGCGTTAAATTCTATACCTAATAAATCTGCTAGAGAAAAACTCGCTAGTTTTCTAGTAAAAACTGCCATGAAAGTAAAATAATACTAGGGGCTGGTAATTAGTTATATAACTATTATAATGGAATCCATTTATTATAGCCCAAGAGGATATTGGAGAGGTAGATCAGCGATTACTAAATTATCTGCAGCAGCAAAAGTCTCACGTTCTGTTGCTGCAGCGTGGTTAGCACGACAGGCAATATGGCAAATTTATCTACCACCACCTAAAAATATTCAATATGCACATTTTGATGTCAGCGTCCCTAATGAAGTTCATCAAGCAGATATTTTATTTTTACCACATGACACCATTAAAATTGGTAGACGTCAATCACGCACATACAAATACGCATTGACTGTCGTTGATGTTGCAAGTAGATATAAAGAAGCGGAACCATTATCAACAAAGACAGCATCTGAAGTTGCATCTGCGTTTGAACGAATTTATCGACGTGGTGGTCTTCGATGGCCACAGTTATTACAGGTTGATCCTGGCAAAGAATTTCTTGGTGCAGTATTATCGTTGATGAAGAAACATAACGTTGAAATCAGACGAGGACATACTGAAATTCATCGTGATCAGGCAATTGTTGAACGATTTAATCGAACACTTGCTGAGCGGTTATTTGGATACCAATACGCAAAGGAAATATCCACTGACTTTAAGTCCGGGTAGAGATCTCGTGAATGGGTTGCAAGGTTACCAAGTGTGATAGCTGCGTTAAATAATGAAATTACTCGTTCAACTTCCATGAAACCTTCTAATGCGATTACAAAAAATATATACAAATACAACGCCGTGAATCTTTCTCTCAACCAGTATTAGGTAATGTAACTGTAAGATATTTATATGAACCTGGTGAACTTGAAGGTGGTAAAAAAAGAGCAACTGATCCTATCTGGAGCGTGACTACACATACAATTTCTAGCGTGGTAAGATCCACTGGTAGACCTCCAATCTACAGACTAGATTCTACAGCTCCTCATCGTGGATTTGTACGTGAACAATTACAAGTAATTCCTAAAGACACACAATTACCACCACATACAATTACATAACCAGAACATCTACGTCGATTGCATTCAAGACATGTCAATATGACATTTTCACGTGTATGACCAAGATCACTATTAATTCTGTCTACGGTAAATTGTCTTGGATTATTATTCGAATATTGACATAACATATTACAGTTACAGCTTGCACAATGATTGTTCTGTCGTTGCTTTAGTGTTATAATTAATTCAGTATCAATATCAAAGTCACGATTATTTTTTTGTCACATTGCTTATAACTAGATAGTTTTATTCTTATTACGTCATTGCTAACAGTCTGATCATTATTTTCTGTAAAATTCATAATAACCCTATGTAGTTGATATATTCTTCTGACTCGAGAAACTGCGAGATAGTCTAAATTTGACCATTCGATCCGACCATCTACAATCCAGATATTTGTATCAGAAATTGTTAACCCCTGTGACGAATGAATAGTTATAGCGTATCCTAACGTCCACGGTGATTTATTCATACTCAGCGCATTCTCAACAACATTAATATCGACTAAAACAATGTCATTCAAGACAAGATTCTGTATTCCACCACCAGGAATTTCAACATCAATATTCTGTCATCGAGTATCTGCTGGGCGATAACATAATGGTACAGGTAGATCTGAAAACTCTTCTTTATGTAACAGAAATAATTTCTCCTGTAGTTCATCACGAACTATCTTTCTACTTGCAACTATGAAATCAGCGGGATTCCATAAACTCAGAAAATCATTCATTGTAGTCTCTGGAATTGCTCCTCGCATTATCTCACATTGTATTTTATCTGGCTATAGTCTGATTAACCTTTTAAATTCCTTCAGCGGTTCATCAATAGCTCTATGGTCATCATTTATTTCTTCATAATAATCTACGTTATTCTTCAGCCATTCATGTGGTGACTGTCGAATAAAGGGTGGTGGTTGACCATGATCACCACACATTATTACAGCAGTATTCTTTGTTAATAACCAATCAAGAAATGTTTTTAATATTTCTAACGACACCGTGTCTACCTCGTCCCATATAATATATTTAGGTATATATTTCTCACCCATTCGTTCAGGAGTCCATGTGTCTCCACACCATCTAAAGAAACTATGATATGTACATGGTTTTACTCCTCGTTCTTTTATTTCTCTGGCTAAATTATGTGTAGGTGTCAAAACAATTATATCTGAATTATTATTCATGAATAATTTAATCACACGCGTTGTTTTACCTGAACCACCGCATCCGTTAAGATAAACAGTTTTATGTCTAACCACAGGATCATATACAGATGGTGCTGATGACTTTGATACTTGATTATTATTTTTGTAATATATTTCCTTAATTTCAACGTCGGCAGATTCAGAATAACTAAGTATGTTTTCTTGTTTTATTCTCCATGATCCCCATTCACCATTACCAAGTAGCGGTTTTAACAAATCTGTATATTTTTTATTTATGTAGAACGAATCTGTAGCAACTCTGACAGCGTAACGAGAAAATCTATTTATCATAGACAGTAGATTTATAGAAACATATGCCAACATCGATGATCTTAAATGAGTAAATTGCGGTGAGTCACCATCAATATAGTTCACAATTGTACCTAGTTTGGTTCCGTCTGATAAATAAGAATTACTCCGATTTATAAATGTGTTTTTTTTCGTTGTATCAGCGATTATAAAATCGAGTTCAGCATCGTCCATAATCAATCTTGTACAGTGTCTTTTATGATCATATGCTCCTCCTTGAGTAAATTTACCAATTATCTTTCTACCAAGATCTTTTGCAAGTTTTTCATCGTGCTCGTCCCTGCATTTACGGTCATCTTCGTTGAGATCAGGAAATTCTTTCCTGGCATCATCGATATTAAATCTATTTGGTTCTGTTAACCAAACTTGCTTTTGTAACCGATACGATATAATTGCTTCATTTACTTTTAATGATATCATTATTTTATTATCAAGCATATATCGCAATAGTACTATTGGAACCCAACATTTTTCTAAAAAATGTCTTCCAAACGAAGCATAAGTAATCGGATGGAGATTTTCTGCAAACTCAAATGATTCTACATGAGCAAATCCGGTTAAGTCAAAATCTGGTAAATGTCCGTTTATCGCAACTCTGGTCATCTCGTGTGATGGTTGTCCAAATCTCTTAAAGTATTCAGAACACTCTCCGTATCCAAGGAAACTCCCAGGATAACACGCTACCATATCGACGGAGATAACGTCATTATATTTATATTTAGTATTCCACAATCCTCCGTGTCCATATTCTACGCAGCTTTTGTGGATATCTTCAAGAAATTCCGATCGTGTTGGTTTCCATAAATTTTTCTCCTGAGCAAAATGAGCCGCTACAGATGGAACAGTAAAACAATTATTTAATAATTGTCTAACTTTGACATCGTCTGAAGTATATTTCAGCGCAAGATGTTCCATTTCTACATGAAGAGATTCTGTACGGTAAATATCACCATTAGGCCGTACAAACTGATCATAATAATCATTTTCTGAACTTTGAAATAACCAAACAGATACAGGATCGTTTTTACTGATATTTTTGATAAAATCAAATATATGACCATTATAAAATTTAACCGTTCTGTCTCGTGGAAATAGTGTTACTGCTGAGGTCCACGCATGCGAATTATGATCAATAATATCTATCGGAGCTCCATTTTTTATGTATTTTGGTTTATATAAAACATCTCCTGTTAACGTCTTTACTGTTATTGGAAATCTTAATTTCTTTTCTAGATCAGCAACATCTTTAATAGATGCTCCAGTATCTTTAACTGATTCGGCCCAAGTATTTATTTTTTTACGTCGTAAATCTGTTAAACCATTACCACGTATCGCGTTTGTAAAGTGTTCTGTAACTTGTTCAGCTACACAATTTATTCTTGACTCTGACAGTCTCATCGGCTTGAGATCTTTAACGTCAGGTTATTATTCAGCGGATATATTGCATATACAACCGCAGTAACGGGATATGCGCGTTCATAATATAATTTGTCAACATCGGTTAGTATTCCGGGTTTAGATTTATTACTCAAAAGAACAAAATTATTTCCTGACTGTATGCGGACTGAATCACGCTTATCACGCATAATCCAAGTATCTTCTTCTGTATTTACAATAAATTTTATTAAAATAAAATATTTTTGATCATCAAGGTGATTAATAATTGCTTTTCCTCGTTCGTCATTCATCATATTAGTAACATTTCCGACTCTGAATGTTGACCATACATGAGCAGCACCATTATTACGAAATCCCCTTTTTGCTTCACGGAAACGTTCGGTTATTTCCACATCCGTTAATGCCAGATCCTGAATAGAAATACTAAATTTATATTCTGACAATCTATCTAGATCAAATCTAGCTCTTTTAAGTTCAATTGCCGATAATTCGTTCATATAATTAAGACAAGTATTTAAATTAAAATTTTGATATATAATAATGCTTGAAACAAAGAACAAATGCGCTTGGCTTAAAATCGGACATACTTCTCCTTGTAATAAATCGTGTGTGAACAAATACTGCGGAAATCATGCGCAAAGTATCAAAAATGGAAGTACAGGACCAATACCGTGTGTGCAATGTGGTGTTGGAGTCAGAGGAAAAACTCAGTTATGTATAAAATGCGGTGGTACAAAATATAGAGAATTAAAACGATATTATGAAAAAAAAAACTAATACTTTGATATCGTCAGGTAAATCTCCTATAAAAACCGTAGATTATCTGGTCAGATTTCAAAACAATGATTTAGACAAATAATATTATATATATAAATGGAGCAAAACGAATTTGTGACACATCCAGTATATACAAATTACGAAGCATCCCGAGATGGTGTGATCAGACACTACAGATTGAAAAACCCAGTCGGTAGTATTAATAATACTGGTTATCTTAAATTCAATGCTGGGGGGAAACATTATTTATCACATAAATTCATCTACGAGTGTTATTTTGGAGTCGTTAAAAATGGACTTGTGGTTGATCACATTGATGGAGATCCCAAAAATAATCGGTTATCTAACCTGCAAGCTATTACACAAAGTCAGAATACTGCACGGGGAAATACAGGAAAATATCCCAAGATCCCGAGGTCGGTTATATCCATAAATGTAGAAACAGGCCAAGAAATAACTTTTCCATTAATAAACGCAGCTGCCAAATATTTTGGTATTTGCATGCCTTCAGTAAAACGTGTTGCAGATAATATTACTAGATCAGCATATTCAATAAAATATAATCAGCAGATAATATTTGAATATATCTAACTCTGTCTTCCTAACAAATAAATATTTTTTTTAATACTGTATATAGTTCGATTCTATCAATTTTGCCAGGGGTACCTTCACTGTCGCTGCTCTCAGTGTCACTCTCAGCGTCATTGACAGAATCAAATAACATAATCTTTCTCAACTGCATTACACGATTGTCCACAATCTTCTTTTTCTCGTATTCACGAGATAGTTCGGATCTGATATTTTCGATCGAACGTGCAAGAGGCGCAAACAGTTTTAGCTGTTTTTCATTTACCATTGCCAAGGACTCTAACATAGACTGATAAATTAATTTTACGAATTTATAATTGGATGGTAATGTGTATTTATTTTCAAATTTTCGTTGTTTTAATATTTCATAATCGCATAATATTTTCTCAGGATCGAGATTATCAGAGAGATTTATTCCGTCATGTTTTAATTTTTTAATAGCGGAAATAATAGCATTAATATTTTCTTGGTTCATTATATATATATAAATATTTCTTTAAAATAAAAATAATAATCAGTTTCTGAATAATTCTAAATCATATTATAAAAAATGTAGTCCCCATAACCCTATGTGAACCCCTAGATTGCCAAACAACATTCTAGCAGGCTCAGAAGATCATAGGGGACTGTTTTGAGGATGATTATGATTATATACATATGATTATATACATATGATTATGATTATATACATATGATTATATACATATGATTATGATTATATACATATGATTGTATGATTATATACATATGATTATGATTATATACATATGATTATGATTATATACGTATGTTTGTATGATTATATACATATGATTGTATGATTATATACATATGATTGTATGATTATATACATATGATTGTATGAACATGAATATATACAAATGGTGATGATTTTGATTATATTTTTTTGAGGACGGCACAAACATATGATTGTATGAACATGAATATATACAAATGGTGATGATTTTGATTATATTTTTTGAGGACGGCACAAACATATGATTATATGAACATGAATATATACAAATGGTGATGATTTTGATTATATACAGATGATCTTATCCTAACTTATCCTAACTGGGGATTTACCTACGTCCAACAGATTTTATACAACTCTCCCCTCATATAAACCCCATGAGAGTGCAAAAGTACACTCACCACGTGGTTACATGGTGAGAGAGTTGTATTATTTTTCTGTTGGGTTTCGTACCCCCAATTATAAATAGCATCCGTCGCCAAATGCAAGATAATATCTTTAGCATTTTTGGAGACTCGAACATGCGAGAGTCTGCACAACTTCGATCTACGTCTAAACGCCTTACCATCTCGGCCACCGCTCTCTTATCAATAATACAGTTAAATTTAAGTATATAAAACTATTTGCACTGTCTCACTTGTGATTACTCTTGACTTGTATTACTAATAGAATAAAATCAGTTATTGTAGAACTGTAGCGTGAATTTACTTCAATTTTTCAAACATAATTCATAAAATAATCGCATATTACATTTTCTGTATGAGTTATCGTTCGTTAAGGTCAAAATACATGTGTTAGAGTTATAAATAATTTTACGCACTTGGTATATAAACCGACGTGAATTTAAGGTTATCAGAGTTAAAAGATGCATCAATATCCCTCTCTGTTACAAATGCCTGATTCACTAACAGCTAACTGCTTACAGAAAACAAATAAATCACCAAATAATTAACGAAAAACAAGATATATTCGTTGTCTGTAAATCGAACGTAGTAGTAAGGGAAATAATCGTTTAATTTACTCTGCAGAGAGAGAGAGAGAGAGAGAGAGAGAGAGAGAGAGAGAGAGAGAGAGAGAGAGAGAGAGCAGAGTTATCTCGCTTTATTGCAATGTACAATTGCTTTAATCATAGGAATTGATTATTATTCAGATTTTATTAATTTTGATTAGTAAACTACCCATCAGATAAAGAAATTTCTAACTATTTCATTAACAATAGTACCATTTAGCCCATCAGAAAAGGAAATTTGTAACCATTTCATTAACAATAATACCTATTTACCTATCAGATAAAGAAATTTCTAACTATTTCATATATTTACTCATCAGATTATGAAAAATCAGTAAAAAAATCAGATTATTTCAGAATCAGGTTATTTTTTTCCCCTGATTATTTACTCAGACGTTCTACGAGCGTATATACAGATTAACATTTAGTGATTTCCCTCTTAAATCCAAAATGTATCCTGTCTGGTCAGTAAGTTTGAAATTTATTCTTGACAATAATGGATTATGTACACGTAGATAAATTGGATTAATTGGCTCAGATACAATTAACCACCCGGGCGGTACTTGAGGACTAAATGCATATAATATATAACCCTGTCGAGCTTGAGTGGATTTTTCAAGATCTACTTCATAGCTGCAATCAATTACGTCACATACTAGATTGACCGCTATCGTAGATGTTATATTAACAATGCCAGGTGAGATATGGCGGCCTCCACCATGTGGATCATTATTATATTTAAGAATGGTTGGTGTAGGTATTAATTTTTTCCATGAATCACATATTCTTTTAAAATGTTCATCAATAAGATCATTAACTGATTTCTTTAGCTCTTCAGAGTTAAATCCCGGAATTACAAATATTGGTAGCTGTTCTTCTGTAATTTTATAAAATTTAAGAAATACTGTTTTAAATAAACGTTTATAACTTACACGCTGAATAGGACCGTCTTCATTAACTATGTAAGTATTAAGAAATCTATCTGCCGGTGCGTTTAATGTTTTTTTCTCTGTCAACGATAGCCTTATTTACATATTCTAAGTCTGATGCAACCTGATTCAAATGTTGTAATACTTCAATTATTTGATTTTTTAAGTCATCGTTGTAGGAAGTGCTGATGCTGGAAAATAAATTTCTTAGATCATTAAGTACACGTCCATGTTCAGATTTAATTGGTTTTGATTTTGAGTTAATTTCTTCAACATTAATTGTTGATATTCTTGTTGTACCTTTACCCTGAACGAAATCTATAAAATGGTTATAAGTTTTATAACCACGATAAGAATCCGGAATCTCAATGAACGGATTAGTTTTCCGATATTCTGGAAGTTTTATAAATTTTTCAACATCTATAACGAAATCAGATCGTTGTGGTTCTGGTGGTCCTTGATAAACTGGTTCAGCTTCAGGCCATCCTAATACTGATCTAATCGAACTTTGATAAATATCTACAGAATAATCAGGGGAATTTATTTCAATCACCACCGATAATGTTGGTTCGTAAACAGTAATTCCTATTTTTGATTCTTTTCCTGTAATAGATTTAATTCTGCGTTGGAACTCATCATTAATCTGTTCTATTTGATAACTGCCCGTTGGAATAGCAACTACTTGCCAATCAGGAGTTCCATCAGGCTTATTCTTATTAGCGAATACCAGCGAATTATTTGGCTGTAGTCCACCAAATGATTTTGATCTAATATTTGGCCAGCTACAATAAACTCGCAATTGCGCTAATGCTATTTCCTTTGCTGGAATTGATGTTGGAAAATTGACACTAAACTCAGGATTGGTCGAACTTAATGAGATCATCGTAGTTTTTGACGGGGTTGTATTAGTGACGATCTGTTGAAGTAACTCCCTGTCTGTCATTATTATTATCGTTGTTATTTAATTCGTTAAAATCATTAGCAATCACCTTAAACGCATCATCATATGTTTTAATCATCATTGCAAATTCGGTATCGGATATTTCACCATCACTGACACATGAAGAAATATCCGACGATAGTTTAGAGCATGCAGCTGCCACTGTATGTAATTTAATCATATAATCGTGCAATTTTGCATTTGTACAAGTATCTATCTTTTTAGCGATGATACCGAGAACACCAGCAATAGTCGTTGATGCCGAAACGATAATCGTTATAACAGCAGGTGCTGTCATCGTTAACGATGATAATAATAATCCTGTTTCAGCAATAACAGCAGAAACAGAGTAAACAACCACATCAATGACAACTATACGCCTTCGATACTTTTTTATTTTCATGTTATAATAATCAATTAAATTCTTTAGTTTAGTCAGACGCCCGCATACCTGATTGCATCTGTAACGTTGAACGTCGATACGAGGCTGATGTTGGTTCATTATTATTTTATTAAGTGACTAATTGTGGTGTTTCAGCTACAAATTCCAAACACCACCAGTAAAACGTTGCGGTCATTGTTTGATCATCTGCTTCCAGTAAAAAATATTTCTTCAACATCTTTATTTAACACTATAGATACAACTCCAGAGAAAGCATCGGTTGAATGACGCCACGGAAATGTTGTAGCATAAATTTTAAACTTTGCAGAGCTGAAGATAGACAGTCTATAAACACCAGTAACCTCTGCGGTATATTTGATAGTGTTATTTTGCTGTGACCATGTTGTTAATCCTGATGCTACTGTATATACGATATTTTTAATTTGTCCGTGTGAAATTTTAATCAGATTAGTTTTTTGAACAATATTAGGTATTCCACTAACAATATCATTGAGTTTCATGTTAACGTCGGCTAGTTTTATGTCAATGGTTGGTTGTTCCCCCAAAAAATCTTTAATGGTTTTGTTTATGTTTCTACGAAAATTTAAAAACGTTTCTACATGTCTAGAAAAAGTAGCATTGAGTGTAGTCATTTCGTCATTGATTGTTTTTAGAGGAATTTCCTTATCATCGACGTATTTCTTCGTCGCAGCATCAAAATCAGATTCTGGTGTTCTGAGATTATTAATACCATTATTATTCATATTGAGAAATGCACGCATTATGCCGCCGTTGACTAATACGTATTTAGATTCTTGATCGTCGACATATTTCTTTGTTGCAGCGTCCGCAACTTCGGTTGGATTTCCAAGACCTGTAATTTTATTTTGGTTCATGATAATGTGAATGAATCACCAGCTTTCTTAATATAATCGTTGACTGACGTACCGGAATCTTGTATTTTACCTTGATCAGTAAAAGTAACGATATTATTAACAACCGCATTAGGAACTCGTATAAGTACATCTGGCAGTTGTATATTACTCGTATTTAATCGTCCTTCTTTATCCTGAAAAACAACTAATTCATTTTGATCAACACTTGTAATATTTAATAAATCGTCAATCTCATTTCTGAGCTGATCAAGAGTTGCGTATTTAGATAAATCAGCTTGCTGCTGAGCTTTACCACGAGAAGATCTTCCGTAAATATCTACCATTATATTTACTAATGTCTGTTTAAATGTGACAACGTAGTATATTCATGTACAACTTTGTGAGGTGGTTCTGTTGATTTTGATACAGCATCAAGTACGTTAAGTACTTCTCGACCACATATTGGCGGATCAGTTAATGTTTGTGTTGGTAGCGTTGAATACCATATTGGAGTACTTTGATAGCCGCTAACATACTTTAAGAATTCTTTTGGTGGAGCTAGTCCATATGAATCAAAATAAATAATTCCACGTGGATCAATTGCATATCCAACCCAGTGTGTGCCTGGTCCAGAGTTTTCATCGAGATTAATAATACCGGTTTCAATATTGTTTGGTTGTTTTGGTAATTGATCACGCATAAAAACACCTCTAAAATTTTTTATTTTTAATTTTTTAGCAGCATCGAGTAAATCAAAATTAGACATAGGCGATATCAGTAAACTGTCCCTGGTAATCTTAGGCCTTTTCCGTACCATGAATGTGGGGTCCCTGGAAATCTTAGACCGCGACCGTATGCTGGGCCTGATAATCTTAGACGGCCCGGCTGTGGTACGTTTGGTGCTCTTAGACGTCTTCCGTGTTGTTTTGTCCGTAATCTTTATTTTTTGAGCTTTCTGCGTGCATAATTCCCTGACCCGTTGCTTTCTTTAATGCCATTTCAGCAGCGGTTCCAACAGCGCCTAATGCAGCTGCTTTTGCAACAGCTGGGGCTGCAGCGGCTATTAATGCTGGTATAGCAGCAAGAAGTGGTAATATACCACCCGTCTTAGCGATGTCTTTAATGGCACCCGCAGAAAGATTAAGTTTTATACCTTTATTTGATTTTTTGGCTTCATTGAAATGCCTGAGCTGACGTTCTGTAAGAGATAATTTATTTGAGTCGCTCATCTGCTCTTTTTTCAACGATATTTTTATTCCACAGTTATCTTTTGATGCTGATTGTAACCTTTTAATCTGACCAGGAGTCAGACTAACACTTACGTGATTATACGACATTATAATTATCATAAATGATCTAATTACGTGTTACATATTTTCGACTGGAGCATAAAAAGCTCTCATTCGTCCACCAACACCTTCAAGTATCATCGATTTATCGCTAAGTATAACAGCAATTGCCCTGTAATTGGCAATAACAACTGCTGGTGCTATTGGTAGTGCCACACGAGCTCGAAAGTGTATATCAACTACTGACTGTCTGTATAAATCCAAATGTTCCAGAGAAAAGTAATAGATCGGATATAAGGTTGTAAAATCCAGCTGTGATATTTGTAAACCAGTATCAATATTTTGATCACGTCCCATGAACGTCATCAGAGGATGATATGCACGTGCTACATGATTTTGATCGAAATTCAATAAAATATCTTCGGATAGTTCTTGATGTCCATTTATCCTTAACGAAACCTCAGAAACACCAATATTGTCAAATATCATTGTACTTTGTGTTTGATCATTTACCCGTGCAGCATCTTGAAATGCAATAAATATATGTCGCGGTGCAGAAACACCCTGCTGGGAAGCTATTTGCCATGTAAATAAACCATTAATATTACTCTGGATAGCATCTGTGGTCATTGTCAGCCATGACAACACTGATTTACCACCTTGATTCATAAAAGAGAGTAGACGATCTTCTTCAGATATTGATGGAGGCATCACTGGCATCCATAATGAAAGCTTGGTTAATACTACTTTACCAGCATCAACACCGGCGGGTCGCCAGATTGCATCATCGTCGGTTGCTTTTTGTACAAGTACAACTGTATGTTTAGCTCCGAAAATGACTTTTCTGACATTTCTGTAAAATCCAAAAATATGTGACAGTGGAATGGCACATGAAAATGCTCTTCTTCCACCACGCAACATTGCTCGACGTGATCTAAATCCTAAGTTGAAATCTGCATCTACATTAATAATCATACTCTGTACATCCGCATCGGCGTTTCTAGCAAAATTTCTTGGTCGTCCTATTTCATATTGTTGATACTCTGGAGAATTAGAAATATTTTTTGTAAACATCATTGACGGGTCAGCCGATCTTGAATAATCGTCGCTGTATCTTGCTAAACCCAATATTGTTGTAGCAACATCAACGTCTTTCTGAATTGATTCAATATTTTTTCCGTCAATTATATACGTAGCGCTGTCAAATAACGCCATAATACCATTATTAACAAAACCGACACTAACATTGTCTCCATAGGCTACTGGTACTGCAGGATTAGCGATATTTAAAATTTCACCTTCTACTTCAATAAATGCCTCAGCGGGTAAGAAATACCTACTTGTATCCTGAACCTGTAGTTCAATCCTCCCACGCTGATCTGGAATTCGAGCGTCATAAGAATAATATTGATAATCACGCACAGACTCATCCTTGAGTACTGGTGCGTCCATGTCAAATGCTGGATCAGATATGCGCTTGAACATATTTATTATATTTACTACCGTCTAACACGAAGACCACTTCCTGCTATCAGACTAACGGTTATATTTTTTTCTTTTTCTGACGTTGGTACATCAGCCAACTCTGCTAGTTTTTGATTCGCAGCTTGATTTATTATTTTACTAATATTCGCTGGCATTACTTCAGTGCTAGGTAATTTTGCTGGTGGTTGAGGTTTTCGTCGTATTAATCGTGCTAGTCTATCTTTGATCGCTGAATATGCTTTACCAGCGAGATTACCCACAGCACCAATACCTTTTTCACGAACAACATCAATAGATTTCATTCCCAGTTGCTTTGCGATCGGTATTGCATTTGGGGCTATCCTTCTAAATAGATTGTTTTGTATACTGGTAATCGTAAGTTTATTACCCTGACCATGGTTGGTCCACGTTGAGTACTATGTACGATCATTTTATTATAGTAATTGTATTTAATTACGTACTCAGTCACTGTAGTAGTCATCGGCAATTTCGTTAATAAGAGACTGATAAACATCAACGTCCATGATACCGCCTGTAAATAACCGTCTGCAAATATCGGCTGCTTCATTAATTATTTCTGGAGAATTATTACCAGCTCGTTTTCCTCCGATGTGTATTTCTAATCGATCAACATCAGCAAGGACATTATTAGGACACGGAGTAACGAGACCACTTCCATGAGTAGTAAATCCACTTCCACTTATGTTGCCAGAAGAGGTGTCCTCCTCGTCCTTTTTGCTTGGTTTTTGTTGTATTGGAGATTGTGGCAATTGCTGTGGTAGTGGTTGTCGTTGTCGTAGCGATAATTGTTGTCGTGGTAGTGGTGGTAATATTATTGGTAATAATTGTTGTTGTGCAATATAGCTATTTATCTGATTTTTATATTCAATAAAATTTGGATCGTTTTTTCGAATTTGATTAGCGTTATAGCGTATACGATATATCCATTTGTGCCAAGTATCCTCATTTACGGAATCATCAGCGAAGTCAGATTTTAAAAATTGTTTTCGATTATAATAATCTCTTACAGCAATATCAATCAATTTTAGATCTTCAGCTTTTTTAATAAGATTAATGGCGTCTTCAGTAAACTTATCAACCAAATTAACCCTGGCTCTTGCTTCTGGTTCTTTTTCTGATTCTGGTATACGATCTTTTATATCACCTATTTCAGCACGAGCTTGGTCAATACCTTCAAGTATTTCTTGCATTGGTTGAGCAGCAGCTATTTCAGCTGGAAGTTCTCGTAAAATCTTTTTTGTTTTTTTAGTTCTTTCTGCTATTTTTCCAGTTGCTTCAGCGGTTTTCTCTAACGTAGGAAGAAGATCTTTAGTGATTTCTGTAATAGGTTTAAATAACTGTTTTGTATCCTCTTCAAACTCAACATGAGATTCCTGACGCGACTGTAGTTGTTGCTTAACAGAATCACGGACAGGCAAATATTTTTTAATTGCCTCTAATCGCTCTCGAGCTAATTTAGCTGAATGTGGTTCTCCAATATTCATTATTGATAATATTTATAATAATTGTTTAATTTATAGCAGCAGGCTGGGTGAATCAACCAAAATTAATTGACCCGGTAAGTAAACTAATCGCACTATAAAATAAAAACAAAAAGTCAAAAATAAAATAACAAAAATAACTAACCCAAACGATTTATTATCCGTTTGTTAGAAGGTTCGGTTTAGCGTTATTGACATTGTTTTTTCAGCCTACGTAGGAACAGTTATTTTGTGAAACTAAGGTCAAAAAACAAGTTGTAGGGTTCACCCAGCCTGCTGCTACTCTCCATAGCTGGCAAAATACTTGCTCGCCTCATTCTCAACAGACTTATCGCATCAGTGTCAGAAGATAACCTACCTGAGTCTCAATGTGGTTTTCGCCCAGACCGTAGCACTGCTGACATGATCTTCGCAGTAAGACAAGTCCAAGAGAAGTGCCTTGAGCAGAACATGAACCTGTATGCCGTCTTCGTGGACCTGACGAAGGCATTCGACACAGTCAACAGAGACGCACTGTGGGTAATACTCAAGAAGCTTGGTTGTCCTCAGAAGTTTACCAAACTCATCCGGCTTTTCCATGATGACATGACTGGAGAGATTCTCTCAGACATTGAACCCTCTGAGAAATTCCCCATATCTAATGGTGCCAAACAGGGCTGTGTACTCGCTCCGGTGCTCTTCACCCGCTTCTTCACGCAGGTACTGCTCCACGCCATCCGTGACCTTGACCTTGGTATCTACATTAGATATCGCCTGGATGGATCAGTGTTTGATCTCAGACGCCTAACTGCTAAAACCAAGACGCCTGAAAGACTTATCACTGAAGCACTCTTTGCAGATGACTGTGCCCTCATGGCCCATGAAGAGATTCACTTACAGACAATTGTGGACATGTTCTCTGAAGCCTCCAATCTGTTAGGACTCACAATTAGCCTAGGAAAGACAGAAGTCCTCTTCCAGTCTGCCCCAAACACTGTCCCTTCACAACCCTGCATCACCATCGGCGACACGCAGCTGAAGAATGTGGACAGCTTCAAATACCTAGGCAGCACAATATCCAATGATGGATCCCTGGACAAAGAGATCACTGCGAGGATCCAAAAAACCAGCCAAGCACTCGGACGACTTCAAACCAAGGTCTTGCAGCACAAGGATATACACTTGTCAACAAAGTTGAGGTGTACAATGCAGTTGTCCTGACGTCTCTCTTGTATGGCTGTGAAACGTGGACTGTATACCGAAGGCACATCAGTCGGTTGGAACAAGTCCACCAGCGGTCCCTGAGAGCCATCATGAAGATCAAGTGGCAGGACCGAATCCCCAATCAGGAAGTCCTTGATAGAGAAAACACAACAAGCATCGAAGCCAAACTGATCCAGGCCCAGCTTCGTTGGACCGGCCATGTCATCCGCATGGATCAAAACAGAATCCCAAAGCAACTGTTCTTTGGCGAGCTAGACCAAGGCAACCGAAACCAAGGCCGACCTCACAAGAGGTACAAAGACAACCTCAAGACGCACATCAAATGGGCAGACCTTCAACCCCATCAGCTCGAGCTCGCTGCCTCAGACAGAAGTCACTGGCGAGCCCTGACCAGAAAAGCCAGTTCCACCTCCAAGGCTGACCGCCGCCAGCGTCTTGCTGCAGCCCGTGAGAGACGTCACAGAGCTGCGTCTTAGCCATCCCCAAGTACCGGTGTCCCATGCCCCACCTGCGACCGCCTGTGTTCATCGGAATTTGGACTCCAGAGCCACATACGCGTCCATCGTTGATGAGACTGCACAACGTGTCTTCCTCGGCCCCCGAGAGACTGCCAAGAGATTATTATCTTTTTTAACCTTCATATCAAATCTAGTGAACAAAATTCCCGGTACATATCTTTTATTGGGCTAATCTTTCGTATACAAGCTTGTAACGTTTGCTTGAGCTTAAAAGCTGCAAATGTTGTATAGATTCAATAATGCATTGCATTCGGATATTTAAATCCTTTTGGTGTCTTTTACTGTTTGTGATAAGTTATGTATTTACCTTAAGTATAAATGTATCACATAGATCCTCTCAACATTAATACGCTAAAAAATTTACCTACATGAACATCGACACCTTTAAACGACAAAGATATGGTCAGGCTGGCCAGGTCCAAAAGAGTATCCAAACACCCATCACTTGATCTCCAAAAGCTGTTATAGCGTATTATAGTTAGGCTACCTTTGTTTCGTATTTTTCTCGAACATCAGGATAGTTTAAGCCATATCTGCAGCCATCAATCTGAGTAGACATGTACAGAGAAAATGCATTACCCATGATGTTCAAGTACTGATTCATCACTTCTTGCTGTCTCAGTTTGGCACTGAATTCTGGAATTTATCTCTGGTGCTCTGCTATGGTCCTGCCTCATAACATTCATTACAATCAAATACGCTTAACAGGTAGCTGCGCATTGTAAGTTATGGAACTTTAGTTATTGTTCCTCCAATTTGATCGTGCTTTCATTCATGTTTGTTTTCTTTTCGACGTCCTCTATCTGCTTGGGCGTTTACGATATATAAGTATTATTTGTTATCTTGTTGTTCAGGTAATTAATTTTGTGCCAAAGTTATTCACGTGTTTTCTTATGTTTTATTATCCTTCTGTTGGATTTCATTATTCAGATCTCTATGCAACTATTATGACTGAGATTGTGAAATTTTAATCCTTTTAAACTAGTTTTCCATGTCACTCTCCATGTACCTCTGTTATTGTTTATTATCTGGTCAATTAGCATTATATATCTATAAATGACAGCTTAATCAAGCACGGTGTCTATGCTTTTCCCCCGTCTTGATATATGCTAAATTAGTCCCATTTAAACGGTTTTACTGTATCAGCTATATTATCACAGTTTATTCTCTGGCCAGTTAACATTATGTATCTATACATGACAGTTATATTAGTTACTGTGTCTGTGCTATGTCTATGCTACTATTAATTCCTCTCACTACAACGCCGACTCAAACATGTTTGAGCTGCATTGCTTTTTATAAAGCCGTCTCAAACATTTTTACTGTATAAACTACATTGTCTTTTTACAAAGACACCTCAAAGATGATTTTTTTACAAGGCCGACTCAACATTTCCACTGCATCATATTCATTGTTTTTTTTACCAAGCTGATTCAAACATTTATACCGTATCAGCTACATTGCCTTTTTACAAAGCCGCCTCAAAGATGTTTACTGTATCAACTACACTGCATTCGTACAAACTGACTCAAAGATGTTTACTGTATCATCTATATTGATGATAGGGTTATTGTCAAGGTTTAAGTCACTATTAAATTTGAACACTGGTACATCTTTAAAACGTCTATTAACATCTTTTGGAGAAAAATGCATAAATTATGGGTTTTCAAATACCCTCAGACTGTATATAATTCATTAGATGATTGTATAGTGTGATTGTGATTGAATCCAACCTCTTTAGCATTGTATCTGATTATGCATACGATGCAATGGTTACTTAGAGTTCTTTTGACTTTTAAGTTGCGTTTGAAACATTGAATACTTTCTTCGTTGACATTATTTACAGACAGTGTCTTCTTTACTTTATTTCATGCACATTGCAAGTTTGTAATAATCTTCAGTAACTAAAACAGTACTTTTTCATCCTTATCATCGATGTAACTGATTTTTTGTTCAGTGAAAGCATAATACCCAACATCTTCAATCTGTTCTCAACGAAAAGGATATATTGCTATTCATATTATCAACTGGATGTTTTCTTTTTCTTTCGTATCGACTTGAGGGGGTGAGCAGAGAAAATGGCGGAAAGATCGGGGTTAAAAAATCAGCAAAAACAAAACAAAAATACATGGAACCGTTGGAATGACCAACGGACAGTAACATAAACTATATATGACAGATCATGATGCTTTTTTATGTGCCATAAAATGTGAATATTTTTTTCAGTCAAAATATGAACAACTTAACGGGTGGGGTGGGGTGAAAATAACGCAAAGGCTCTATTTCAGTAACCAATCGTTGTATAAAGTTAATGAATTTATTATCTTAAGCAGCAAAAAAAGAAAACATAGACTGTAGAGGCTGAGCTTTTCTTCTGTGGCAGATTATTTGCCAATTCATTGGCAGCTATTTTTGTTTGTGCCCATTTTTATATCCATTCATGGGGTCCCTTCATCGGGTACCAATTGGTCAATTGAGTCTTCACTTACTGGGTCAACTGTGTCGTCACTTATTTGATTAATTTTTTTTATATATCTTTCAATGTAATCCTCGGCGTTTTTTATTTTTACATCATCAGACACATTTGTTATCTCGAAGTAACTTCAACGCACGATACTTTCTTTCATCACAAGCTACACATAATTGTGTTTTTCCCTTAACGCCAACTCCCACAATTTACACATGGTTTTTGCGGCGGTACTTCCACTTTGAATGCCCTGTAAATGATGCGCACAATAATCATTGCGAGATTTTTTTTTCATTGGATAGCTGACCTATTATATGTCTGATTAACATTATACTAATGGCAAAAGTCTAATTAGATGAATGTTCAATTAGACATAATGTATAATATATGTTAAAGAAAAGTAATTAATACCATGGGTCGATGGGACGAAGCAAGATTACTGCAGCAAAAAAAAAATCAAGATCTCACAAGTAACAAAGTCGCATTACCAAAATCAAATATAGATTTGAATCTCATCTAAAAATACATTAGATCACCAGAAACAACACAAGATGAGTTTACAAGGTTAATCGCAATTCAGCCCGAGCACATCACCAAATCAAACTTTGAGAGATTACCAGGTGACAGAAAATAAATATAATTTGAGTTAAAGTTGCAAGATTTTATCAAACCAGCAAAGAATGAATTTATCAAAGATGGCGCGTCTCATGTTTTTTGGTTTTTACCATTCAAGATAAACGGTGATGGAACATTTATTGATTCCACAATGGATGACAAACGAGCTATTACTATTATTGATAATCTTGATGACAATAACAAGTATATATTTAGAATAAAAATTATTGTCGAGCATTTACCCAAGATGGTCCTACCTGGATTATTCGTGATAAAGTTTCGACCCTGTAAAGGAATCTCGGAGACATAACAATGTAATCATAGTAGATAAATATTATAAAGCAGGTATTTTCACCGGAATTGACAAACCATACTATAATAACGCATGTCCATTTTCCGCAGTTGTTTATGAGCTTTATCGTTTGAATGAACCATACATAGCTACTCTTGCTCTAATGAAAACAAGCTAGCTAAAATGTGTGCCTCAAGGTAGCATTGAGTATTTTGTAAACTCAAAACGAAGTAACAAATTAACAGAATCAAGAATAAAAAAATAAATAATTGGGAAAGAATATATCAATACAACTGGAGCTAGCATAGCTGACATAGCTGAGTTAGAAAAATTATTAATGTTTCCGATAATTGTAAAAACAATAATAAATGAAGTTTTATATAACTCGAACAAACGTAGAACACGCGGTGCTCCAATAACAATTTGTAGACCGTAATTGTCATGCATGGACAGAAGCAGTAAGAAAATTTCCAAGGGAGTGAATAATACGATTTGATCACGGAGATATCTACGAAGAAATATACAACATAACTAATCGTGACCCTGTATCAGTCTCGATATTTCACGGAGATGACTCTGAGTCAGATGAATCAACATTTGATCAGTTTCTTTTGTCGTCTGGAGTTCTTTAACGGAAGGAATCACTCCAACATGCTATGAAAAAGATTATGATAAAATATGACGGCGACAAAGATGATCTACTCTTTAACTGTTTTACAGTGTCGTCCATTTTGGCGCATATAACCCACCAAAAAAATAATCGGCGTCCAACTCCAAAAGAATTTATCGATGATGTATCACACTCTTGTGTTGAGTTTGGCCATGGTGGTCTCTGGGACACAAAATATAATCCATCCGATATGATGCCAGCTGATAACGTAGAGGCTTATCTGGCAGCTTTTCTTGGATTTGGCGAGTGTCATTTGGGCATCCAACACACGAAATGACACGAGATGTAATAAACGGGCCACTACCAAATACAGTTCTACATTCTTATAACTGATTTGGACTATGGCAAATTTGACTATTTCAAGGATCGTGACGTACAGAAATATAAAACACATTTTGCCAAACGTTGAATAGGCTATACAGAAATCTTGACAAACTCTCTAAAAAACATTCGAGCAGCTCCAAAAAGTATAGTGTGAGTGTGTGATTTACATATTTAACGCAGCTTTAGGAATTTTAATCGTGTCGTTACGATGTCTGCAGTGTGGCAATTTATAGCGATGTCTACCAATGGGGCATCATGCCTCAGGCATGTAGCATCATATCTCACCCAGTCATATTATCCTGACACCAGGCCAACCAGTCCTAACACTAATCTCTTAATACTGAACGCCAAACGAGGCAGCTGCTAGTACCATTTATATAAGTCTTTTCTATGACACGGCTGGGGTTAGAGACGGACGCTCTAACTACTTAGGGAAATCAAAGAGTTCAAAATGTAGATACTATTTGGATGTGCTTGTCGAAATTACTCATATGGGCTAGTGTTCTTACTCTATTCCCATAAGTCCATATGGTGGAGTCACCTCACGAATGCCTCGCCATCATGGGAAGCGTAAATTACATATATACATACATACATACATACATACATACATACATACATACTGTTACGACCATGTAGTTTAATTACATGTGTGTTAAAATTTGAATTCTTTTTATTTCATTTTTATATCGTTGTATATTATTATGATGATGATTATGTTTACGGGATCTGATATTTTTTGAAAGAAACATCGTGTTTATTTAGAACGTAAATATGACTCTCGACTTCCGCAAGCATTATTTTAGATTACCAACTGGATAAGCAACTGGCGTAAACGATTGATTGTGGCCTTGGTCATTTCTAAGCATATTTGATTACATCGTGTACTGCGATTGTTAGATGATGAAATAGCCACGCGTTCTTCGTGCGCGTGCATGAAATGACGTTTTGGTTCGGTTTTTAAACACTTAGGTCCCTGTGAAATAGTCAGAGTCGTTCTTATACCTTGAGAAGAAGGTATTATTTTTCTTGTGCTGGAAAGAGTTTATTTTTCTTTACATCTGTAGAGCTCGAGATGTGTCTTGTTATAGATGACAGCTATAAGAGTTCATCTATCTTTTAAATAATAATTTATTTTTCCCTGGAGAACTAAACAAGTGGTTTAGGACAAAGACAGTCAGTGAAATTCATTCTAAATTGGAATAGTACATTACAAATTTTGGTTCAACGTAAAATTCTGGACATTTGTGTAAAGACTTCACCTGACGTCATCATCCTCCATCTTGGAACGTCATCAAGATTCGAACCTGGATTCAGTTAAAATTATTTAGTGATAGGACTTGTATTTTTGTCAGTACTAGGATAAATGTTTGGATTTTCTTCACAAACTGTAAAGTCCTATTTCATATTTTCACCTTTTCACCATGTTTTCTAGGGAAATAAATTATTTTTGTTAAACTTACAAAGCTTGTTGTCTTCACTCTTTTCTTTTGTTACTTTTGAACGAGTCGGTACGTAACAATACGTACATACATACATACCGGAAGGATTTCAGAAACTAAATTTTTAAGGTCAAAGTAATCTAACTTCATCACTGATGTACTATCATCAAACGATTAGACTACAAAAGCACTTAGTCGGGATTCTTTCATCAATTCTGTCAATATCTAATTGGAGGCTCTACAACGATTTGAAAAAGAGAGCACCACACCCTCATCGCCCCCACAACTACCCTTGCCATATAAACCGCTTTTAGTCCACCCCCACTTACCCCCAAGGCGAGGATCCTGGCGCAAATGATCCATTTGCTCCGTCTTTATTCCAGCCTTTAGATGTCTGTGCTAGTGTTTTATAATATTTGCATTTTGTTTATGATTGTCAGGATCATCTGACAAGTAGTGTAATATTACTTAGGATTTTTTTTTTTTATGTTGAATTTGCTTATTGATAACGTATCTCATGACTATGTATATCTGAAAATATAGATGTCATTGAAGGAATGTTATTCCTGTGCGACAGTTATTAATTCTCACGAGCAAGTTATTAATTTTCCTGCACAGTTTTATTTTTTTTTAGAAGGCACCGTCTCCTTTATATAAATTAGTTTCTTAAAAATAGAAACAGGCTGTGAATTTTTCCATCTTATGATAGATAGTTCAATATTTTAATTTTTGAAAGGTAGTTGCTTGTTTATTACATACAATCGAAAGACATTTAAAACATAATCGGTCTGAAGTGATCTCTGTCAATGTGTAAAGTGGACCATTTATTCGTTAAATATGTAAATATGCATGCAAAATGACTATCAGAATGACCACTGATACTGCCAGAGCCTCCATAAAATGAGTTTAAGAAAAACCAAATTAAGACTTTTATGTAAAATAATGATCCAGTTCTTACCAATTTCAAGGATGTTAAACTGAGACTAGGAATGGAACAGCCTGACAAGAAATTATTCTAAGTACTGCTATCACTGATCAAAGAAACTTGCTTTTAATTCGATCATGAATACATCGTTCATCATTCAAGTCTTTATCTACAGAGGTTGCAGTGTTAAAGGGAAATGTTATGACGTAATTTCTAGAGATTGTTAATATGTCTTTTTTGAGGAATTTTTGGAAAGTGTAATTTTCAGAATTGAAATTTAAATTTGTATGATAATTACACCTTGTTTAATAAAGAAAATGATTGTTAGAATTTTTGTATGTGATTCCAATAAAGACAATGATTGTTAGAATTTTTGTATGTGATTCTAATAAAGAAAATGATTGTTAGAATTGTGTATGTGATTCTAATCAAGAAAATTATTGTTAGAATTTTTATATTATATGAATCTACTATGGTACCTCTAACAAAGTCTATCAGTGTTACAGCTGGATCTTGTAAAACAAATCTTCAGTAGATGTTCTCATTCACTGTATCTTGAGGCTTCTACGCCAGCATCATTGTAAAACAACAGCATTATCTTGTAAAACAAATCTTCAGTAGATGTTATCATTCACTGTATCTTGAGGCTTCTACTCTAGCATCATTGTCAAACAACAGCTGTATCTTGTAAAATAAATCTTTAGTAAAGGCTATGATTCACACCGCATTCTCAGACATTGGCGTCAAAACCACGTTTGAATCCAAGTTGTGCATGTAGACAATTCTTGACGAGGTAATGCTTCATTGGGAAGAGAATACGGCAAATCACGAGTGTTCCAAAGATGCACAGGCGAGGCTGAGTTAAGTTATGCCTTATTATGGCAAAGCTAACGTCTCTCGGAATAGGGATCACTATATATGTCCCCACTTTCACGGCTTGGTCAAGAATTGGTGTCCCGCAGATTTAGATTCTTGACCTTCTTTTTTCTAGGTAAGAGGAATGTAATTATATTTAGATAGAAATTTTTATTAGGTGTATAATGCATTGAGGAATAGCATATTTAGGAATTATTTCATCTATCTCTGAACAACTTGTAACATGTTATTATTATTATTATTATTATTATTATTATTATTATTATTATTAATTTTCATATATAGCCTGTCTCGGATGGTTTAAATTTGTTTATAACTTGTGTTAATTTAATATAATTTGTAATATTAAGTTTGGTTTTTATATAAATGGTTTGCTACCAACTTCATGCTACAAAAAAAAATTATTTAGAAATAAAATATCTTTGAAATTACAGGAAGTAATATTCTAGTTTTTAGAATAAAGATTTAATAAAACACTTTGATTGAAAATAATTTTGGTATTAGTTTGCAATATTTTATTCTTAATCATTTTTGCACTATTGGCAATTTATTTGGCTTTAATTCTAAAAATACCAAAATTATAGAATTGTCTGAAGTTGGTTAGCTCTAATTAAATATAACATTTTATTATATTTTTTAAATGATTTGTGTGCCATTTTGCTTCTATATCTAGTGTAGTATTGTATATTTTAATAAAGAATTGCTGTGCCGCAGACTTAGATTATTAACATCCATTTTCCAGTTCGATCCCAGTACTTCACACATACTAGCGATGTAACATCAACATTCATAGAATAACACCCCTCGCTAAAGGAGGCCAGAATGATGTCTTCCTCTCTCGTTTTT
>JAECUM010050451.1:0-38163 GCA_016617855.1 Megalonaias nervosa | reverse complement strand
ATATATATATATATGGTCTGAAACTAAGTAACAGTAATGAGGATGAGGGTCAAAAGTTTATTTCCAGAATATTCTAAGTTAAAAACAACCTTATATAGATCTTCACTACTCTATTATCTTAATGTAAACAAAATTTGTTTCTAGAGAATTCTAAGGTCAAAGTTAAGGATGTATCCAGAAATCAAACTTAGAAAACATGTTTAACCTAAATGACATTAAACACGTAGACCCAACTTGTACCCTCAATTATGGATAGAAGTCAATCATACAATACAAATTATATAGAATTCATTGATAAAATAGAAAAGACAACACACAATGCAAATTAAATATTCATAACAATGTTTGCAAATTTGTTTTTCGGATATGATGAAACCATTATAATAGACTTAGGTTTATAAAATGTGCTACAGTTATTATAATTATAATCGAATATGCCAACAACCGATTTTCGCTGTTCCTACGCCTAGATGAGTTACCATACTGTGGTAACGATATAACTGGATATAACAAAGATAAACATCTTGATCAAAAACTTGTTGCTATATTTCCTTTCAAATTATTTGCAGCAGTTTTTCGCCCTTTTACTTATTTGCAGCTGTTTTTTCACAATGTGGATAAAATTCCTTACCGTGATGTTACAGATCGAGCTGTGGTCAAGATCTGCGCAACAGTTAAAGAATTAGAGAAAATGAGATTAGTATAACCATGGACAACTAGACATCACACTCGATTTTTGATAAATATGAAACACACAAACTTGTCCTATACGTCAAAAAAAAAAAAATTAAAAAGAACCGAAACATCTAATCTATACTATTGGATACGCAAAAGTAATTGATTCTTGCATAAACAATACACATGTTAGTTTGCTTGTTTCATTCTTGAATCTCATCATGGTTTGATTCCAGCAGGACAAGTTGTTGAACATATTAATCGAAACATGCCGATAAACGATTCGAAAATCTGCATGTTATAAAACAGAGTAAAACTTCTAAAACTGTTTGTACTGGGGCGTATAAAAGTACTCCAAGGCCAGTAATAGCAAAAAACACCAACTAATTATCAGGAACGGGTGGTTTTCAATCAATCACTGTCGCTATAAATCTCTAGCTATGGAACCTACTAGTATCAGATTTTGTTATCTAAACATTTATCGTCATTCGTTATAAAAAAAATTACGGAGTCAAATACACATTCAAATTTGATCGTGATGAGATTAAATACTAGTATGCTTCTTTTCATATTTTATTTTGATAACGCGTTATTTTCAATGATGTTATGTCTATCATGATGTCATCAACAGTTCTCATTAAAAAAGAACCACCACTCATAAAAGATTTAATTTTATGGGGGATTTTTTATAAAAAAATTACAAACCCTAAACACGTAACAAGTGGTACTTTTTTATTTTGCAATCGAGATTCCATTTTTTTTCCAGCGTGGAGAATTACACATACAAACGATAAATTCAGCATAAAAGAATTCGCTGTTGCTCCAGTCTTTATTGCTCCCACTGTTGTCATCTTTATCGTTCATCGCTCTGGGTATTCTGCGATAATTCCGATAAAGATGTTTGTTGCAGACAACAAGTGCATGGTAATGATAGTAATACGCGATTAATTCCTGCCGTTTGTCATCATCCAGGTTTAGCTGATATAAATGAAGTCGATGATGAGCTTCTTTATAATCTCTACGTCAAATAAGTTTTGCATTGTCATTTCGAAATTACTTACCGTCGTCGAGTTTACGATCAACGACTTCATCACAATATAACGTTAAGATGCTACAGGAAAATCGACGTCGGCAGGTATTTCGGTAATCTGATTAATTTTTACTCGAGAGGATCAGGATTCACTTTTAAGTCAAGGTTTTCGAGACACGTGTATGCGTTAGCGACTTGAGGTGGAAAATAATTTTTATTGTGACGATATCTCTACAGATGAGCTTCAAATGGGCTTGCAATATTTTTTTTACATGTAAATGCGTTTTTTTTTTCCCTTCATAAAATGCTGTTATCATACGACCAATATACACAATATGTTTCCAAAGTTTGGTATCCTTTGAGTAGTCAAGACGATCACAATTAATTTTTTCTTGTAAATCCGGTTCTGCCGCTGGAGGATCAATGACATTTACTACGGAATTGACCAGTTATTATTATTATTCTCTTGAATGCTATTTATCATCATGAGCTTAAATACTCTCGGTTTCATAATTAAACTCCCAAAATGATAAAACGCAACTGAACAACGACGGAATATATTTTTCCTTCTCAGTAAAATGTCATTATGATAAAATACGCTTCCATTGCCTTGTGTTTATCAAAATCATTATTAGGTTCGTCTTCATCGAGAGTATTATCAGGATTTAGTTTCTTATCCGGCAACGAGATTGCTTCCATGATAGAGTCAATTTCCTTCTAATCAATCCCAGTCTCCTCAAAGAATACGCGTTTCGTTGATTACGTAATTTTCGGCGAGTTTTAAATTTCTTTTTGGCAATACTCTTTTTAATGCGCTCATGATCTTTTTTTTTTTTTTTTTTTTTTAATGTCGTTCTTCCTTAGCAGCTTAAATTCCATGTAGTGTTATTTTCAGATTCCACATTGGCTTTAACTATCTCATGATCGAGCTCTGACACGATAGAGTTAATGATATTTCTGATATCTTTTATCAATGTAATTAATTCTCTGTCGTTATAAAATGCACCTCGCAGGCCATTTATCGATGACATCTTGCAATTGTTTATATCTCATTCCAGCTACTGAAACATTATTAAATACCTCACCTTGATCGTAGTAAAAATTAACAGGGTCAGTTTTTATTAGAGCACACGCTTCTTTTAAGGTCCTTTTTAAAACGTAAGACTGTGTAGCTGTATCATCAGATTCCGGTACATCAAAGTGTTCTGAAGAAAATAATAACATCGAAACCACGAGCAACACCAACTATTCATGTCATTGGTATAACAACCAAACGGAAAAAAAATTATACGATATCATCGACCGAAAATAGTTGAAAACAACTGAGTTCTGGATTAGTTGGTTCAGTGGTTAATCCGTACAGTCGATACATACCATTCCGATTTACGGTTGCTGACTGCAGCACGAACACGTGCAACGTTGCTCCGATCGGGTTTGTGCTAGTGTGTAACGTTGTTCAAGTGGATTCGGAGAACCTTTTGCCGTCTAACATCCAGTTGGTAATCTGTTCTGTATTACTTGAGGATCCACGAAATGAAACTTCCAAATCGCAAATTCTTACGTACATTCAATAATTATCCAAAACTTTGAATAGGGAACTGCGGTTGCAAATTCAGTAGTCGTTGACAGCGCGGTAAATGCGTAAATTTCAGCAGATGGCGCGGAGTATTCGGATGACATAGAAGCGATAAAACCAGACCGGTCTGCGCTGTATAATGTCAGCGATAGTATGATACCAGCGTTATTTTAACCGGTCACGCATCCACGTACGACTTATTGGTGACGTCAAAACCATTAACCGGTGATGACATCACAAATATGTTTTGCAATCCATGTTGAAGTCGCCTGTCATCGATCCACGTAACTTTGCCACCACGTAGCCTTTAACATGTTTAGAACTCGGAACTTGATCGTCCAAAAGCAAAAACGCGGTATTGAGATGTGATATAGAACCTATTTTTCTGACAGAAAGTGTCGAGCTAGTTCTGGATGTCGCTGATCGTACTATAATATACCCCATGGACAGATTTCCGTTCTCGTTAAAATTGCCTGTTATCGTTCCACCGGTCGGATCGAGTTTAAAACTAAACAGGTTATCCAACTGAGTTACGTTCTCTGCTTTTGAATCAGCAGGTCCTTCCTCCAACGGATATGTTTGTAGTCCGTATAATAAAAACTGGCCCATGTTCAAGTTTCCAATATCGTTCCTCCAGAATTACTTAACTTGATATGGGCATGCGATTTTACCTCGGACCACATCGGGTCTATGTTGTCGATCGGATCCAAGTCGATATCACCCGGATTTAAGACATTCTTTCCGGACATATCGATATCACCGGTCACCATCCCACCAGTCAAACGATATTTTTTAAATTTATTTACGTGACTCGTCGTTGCCACGGTGGTATCATCGGTGGTGTTAGACGCTGACAAGCTAATAATTCGAAGCCCGCTCATGTTTTAAGTCCCCGGTCATTGTGTCACGGTTTTTATTCACTTTGTCACTCACATCAGCGCTTGATTGCGAAAAGCTCTCATCACCGATAAAGTGCCCTATTCTGAGTAACTCATATATGTCAAAGTTTATTAAAAACCACGCCTTAAAATGTACGCATTAACATTTTCTTCATCAACATGTGAGTAACATGAACACAACATGACCCGCAGCATGTTAGAAAACCGATTCACGGTTTTTGTTTCCGGATTATCTTTATATGATCGTGTGTCCGACAGGTCGAGGTTAGACCAATTTGCTCATAAACATGTTGTTGAACAACGGGTAACAAAATACAATATAGTAAATATTTACACTCCTTACCCGGGTCAGGATAAATGCAAAATGTTATCGGATTTCAATTATACTTTAGTATCGGTTCCTGATAATCCTGACCAAGACGAGTTCACGATAACAGAACCTGACGAGGTCATTCCGGTGGAACAACTGGATGATAGTCGCAATCGCTTGGTGGTGTTTGATGACATTACATAAGATCGAAAAAACTTGAACAAAATCAGCGAGTATTTTTCGTTGTCCAGGAGCAATGAATGCAAGGCAATTTATTGTCTACAGCCTTATTATGACGTCCCGAAGTACAACAGTTACAACACATGTTGTTTCGCGCAGTTTCAGGACTTGATAATCGTGATATAGACACTATAGCACGAGATCATTGCCGATGAATTGTGGCAGCAGAATTAAACGGGTTTATCACGAACCAACACCCACCAAAACACGACCTTTTCGGTGTTTCACAGAGACGCAGAAGAAATTCCGGAAATGTACCAATGTGGTTTTTTATGGATTTAACGTCCTGGACCGAGTTTAATCATCGCGCAATGGTTTACCATTACGATTAATCGCTATCGCGAGAGCTGATTGTCTTTAATTCACTCGCGTAGTATCCCACACGTGACCATGTCGATCATCGATCAACCTAGGCGCGCCATCTACTATACGAACGAGCGATTCACATTTTATCTTCACCTCAGAAAAATGGACAAAAGATAAATAGAAATATTAACATTATAGTGTATAAAATCGAGACGAGACCTCATAAAGTTCAGTCACAAAAGATAGTGGGTGTTTTTTTTTTTATCCAGGTTGCTTTACAAAATCATCTGTGTTACCAGGGTTAGGAAGGAAAGTGGCTCCGATTTTATTTCAAGCTTCTAAATTAGCACCAAATGCGGCGGCTTCTTTGTCTGAAAATAATCGGCGTTTTTGATCTTGGCGTGGGTTAGGCCTTTAATCGGCACACGCGATTAAAGGCCTAACCCACGCCAAGATCAAAAACGCGATTGTAGATTTAGCTCCAACTGAAGCGGCGAAACGAGTAATGACGAAAAAAGGCGAAGCAAGCATTATCCCAACGCAAACAAGAAATGATGCAGGTCGTTGAGTCAGTAACGATCAAACGACCATCAATGACAAACACAATGCCCGGAATAGGAATAGCTCGAGCACGTAGTTCAATTTAACAAATTTCATTACGAGTTTATCAAAAAGAAGTGCGATAATAAGCAAAATTATTGTCCAATAATACTGATGGTCTCTGTTAGGAAATTAAAAAGGAAATGTGTGCAAAGATATATATGACTAATGAGAATTATTCAACTTATCGGATTTTCCTCAGAATGGTGATTTTTTTTTTTTTTTCTCCAGTTAATAAGAAGGTTATTGGAAAGTTTAATGACGAGACATCCTAGGTCCCAATCGCTGAATTTCTCGGATTACAAAGCAAGATGTGCTCGATAAAACTTTCCAGTGGGGTTATAAAGAGAGAGAGAGAGAGAGAGAGAGAGAGAGAGAGAGAGAGAGAGAGAGAGAGAGAGAGAGAGTGCGTGTATGTGTGTGTGTGTGATTTGGATTTTTAACGTAGCTTTGAAACATTTTCAGTCATATCACTACGACGTCTGCAGTGTGGCAATTTATAGTATGTCTAGCACTGGGGCGTCATGCCAAAGACATGTAGCATCATGTCCCACCCAGTCAAATTATCCTGACACCAGGTCAACCAGTCCTAACACTAACATCTTAATGTTGAGTGCCTAGCGAGGCAGCTGTTAGTACCATTTTTATAAGTCCTTGGTACGACTTGGCCGGGGTTTCGGATGCGGCATGTCACGGGTTCTACCGTGACATGCCGCATCCGAAACGGACGCTTTAACCACTAGGCCACCGGAGCGGTGGATTATAAAGAGAGCCAAAGGAAATCAAATGTTGTTGCAAACACACGAGTAACGCATGATGATTACTTAACGGCGTAATCTGATGGTTTACGAAGAACCACAACGAACACTAATAGATCATAAATCATACGATGTACACTTGTTCGCTATACAAATCGGATTTAGTTGCTTTGACGATAAACGATACGAGCTATATGATGAAATTACATCTCTAGCACATGGACATGCTGATATCACCAGGGAAAAAATAACCTATGTTGATGATTTATTCATTGAATTAGGATTATACTAAAGATGATTCCGTCGAGCAGTTTTCGAATAATCTTTAACAACACTCGATCGTTCTGGAGCTGGAGTATCATAAACGAAAGTCCAACCCGTGTATAGCGCAATCTATCTCTCCGCAGATTTTAGCGATTTTCTTATCATTAACACAGAGTATTTGACTGGTTGAGTATAACCTGGTTCATAATTAGGCGAGATAATTTTGTAGATTTATATTCTCTTAATATAATACTACTCGTGTCAAACCACTCAGAGGGTCATCCTGTTAGTGGTCTTATATATAAGTACCTTTATATGAATAATGGAACACATAATTATATCTTGATACGGATATGATCACTGTAGCAATTGCGTATGTATATTCATATTGACTGATTTACTGAGTGAGCAAGTTCATGATTTTGATTAAGTCACTGAGTTAGGAAAAAAGCAGCAACATAACAGATTTATTTAGTTATTTGTCATTTTTCATGGCGTTTCTCTTCATCCTTGTTGATAAAACTAATTACAGCTTTGTAGACTTTGTACTTTGTGATTTCTTAAACACTTACAAGAATTTCCTGGTTGCATCTGCTCATCGTACATCACAATGCCGTCGGGGATGTATCCCAGCTGATAATTAATCACATTGTTTCCGGTCGCTCTCTCGTACACTCTCAGATGTCCTTTCATTTGTTCCGTCACAAAGATATATTTCTGCAATTACATCAAATACTAGAAAAAATGTGAGCCGTGTTAATACGACATGATTAAATGTAGAAAATCCGTTAGTCTGGAAGTAAGTAAGTAATTAATAAAACGATCACTTCTAAAAGAACACGTTCAAATGGGTATGCAGCCACTTCTTGTAGCTAGCTGATGCATCGCGATATGGACATGTCCCTCCTTACGTGCGTACGTCCCCTAAAGCTTGTTGGCAAGATTGCACCAAATCCACGCAACACAGCCCGATGAAATGTTGCTGTCCTATTTTCACTCATATGTAGATGTCGGATTAGATTTTCAGACTATTGCAGCATTTTGTTCACATTTTTTTTAAAAATATATTCGAACCCTTTGAAATTAGACATTTGCTTTCAAACAAGCCTTCTTGACCTAATTGAGCAGAGCCACTCAACGTTGACAAATGAACTTTGGTAGGCATTTCTGTATTTGTATATTGATGACTTTCTTAGATTTTCAGGTCATTACACCAATTTTAAATTTGTTGACACATTTCTTTTTTATCTTTTGAACTTAGACTTGTTTGGCGACGAAAACCTTGTTAGCACGATTATGCCGAAACTTGTTGGAGGTAGACTAATTAAATTTGGAATGCTTGCGTACATATATTGAGGACCATCTTCTGTATTAATGTCACTAATTGTAATTGCCATTAAACGTTTGATCCTCTTTGGGTTTGTACATTTTTTTTTATACGGTGCGGACATACCTGTTTTGGAAGCACAAATCTAGTTCCCATTTTGCTTAAAAATAAATGGTGCCTACACACCTTTTTAAATCTATACAACGTTTGAGACTCTATGTTGATCAATCGAGCTTTTACGTTCTCTGAGAGTAAAAAGTTTATTGTAATCTCTAACGTTAGAAAAATCAAAATTGAAAGGCACCCTTTCTTTCTGACTTTTGGTACATTGGATATTTTTAGTAAAGTTCTCTGGTGGGAATGGAGTAGATAATATTTCCGCCGATGTGTAAGAAATTTTTGACAGTAGTTACCAATTATTATTTATCTGTAGACGTTTTGTACAGCTGTTGTTAATTTTGCCAATGATAGTATGTACCATGTTCCACATGCATTTAATAGAAGAGTGAGAACGGCACTGGATCTGTTTGTATGTTTATCTTGCTCTCTCTCTCTCTCTCTCTCTCTCTGATTAGACGTTGAGCTTTAGCTTGGTTTATTGGTATTTATCCAGATTTCATTCATTAGATTGAAATCAAATCAATAGGGACTTTTTACCATTCCATGTTAGTATTCTTACAAACATTATCTAACCATGTTCTGTTTATACGTTTACAAACTGTTGAAAAGTTTAGCACCTTATTCCCACCAACATTCTGGAGTGTGTTTGTAAACAAGAATATCGAATATGCAAATCTACTGCAAATGTTTGACTAGTTTGTGTGAGTAACATCCCGAATGAACAGCAATAATTGCTATACAAGATACGAAATATATTATCATGACAAGAAGCAGCTGATTACGAATCAGGAGAAATGAAAGCAACCATCAAGATTTTTTCCACAAATGAAAATCTCATCAAGGCAAAAAGCTATTTCATTATTTCAGTTGATTGTGTGTGATATTTAGAGGGTCAAATTAACAGAAGATATTAAACGATCGGCCTTGAGCTAGTTTCAGATTATAGTCGAATTGCTTGTTAAGAGAGGGCGTTGCTTGTTTAGCTTAAGTGAACTATGTGGTTTATAGTTTACTCCACAATATGTCATTTTCAGGTGATGTCCTCATCAGCCAGTGGTATATTGTCTTTCTGTACACAATTTTAGCTGGATAATTGTTTAAGTTAATTCCTTAAATCTGTAATAGAATGTTATAAAGCAAACATCAGAAAACAGACCCTGTATCAGACAATATATTAATTTTGGTGTTTTGTTTGGGGTTTAACGCCGTTTCTCACCGCACGGTAGGTTAAACATCGTCGTCAGTATAACTGGTGGAGGAAGGAGCCAGAAAAACCCCGGTAAGAACCACCGACCCACAGGAAGCTAATGGCAAGCTTTCTCACATACCCACACTAGCAGAGCTAGAGACAAAGGTGAGATGGCCGTGATCGGCAAAGGCGACCACTCGGCACCAGCCCCATTTATTAGTAACTGGCGTGCTGTTATCGCATCAGTATGACTTGTTGATAATGTCAAATCTTAATTTACTTGTATAAGACAGCTGCCTGTTTGACCCCTCCCAGGTAAATTTATGACCACTAAGGATTAAAGTCATCTGCAATTGACCTTAATGAAAATGGCGTATAACACGTAATACATAAACGAAAGTACCATAAACACTACATTATACCCTTGTCCCGTGTTTAATAGTCGTCTATGTATGCAATGGTTAGGCATAGATTTCAAAAGCGGTAGGTTTCTTTCTTAACCCCCGCCCCCACCCCACCCCGCCAAGGGTAGGATGCCTTATTTTATCCTTGGGAAAGGCACTTAGGTCCCATTTTTTTCGGCATGATCTTGTTGTTGGTTTGGTTTAAAGCCATTTTTCGGTGCAATATAGGTTATTCATAGCGGCCATTATAATTGGTGGAGAAAGAACCCAGGGAAAATACCGGTAAGAACTATCGATCACCCAGGGAAAATACCGGTAAGAACTATCCATCCACGGGAAGCTACTGGCAGCTTTCTTACATACCACATTGGCCGAACCTGAGACTCGAAACCGACACTCGGCACGCTATAGTCAACGTGTTTAAAGTGTCGTTACAACCAATAAAATCCAAAATAATCAATCTTTCTTTCGAGTTTGCTCAAAGTACTTGCTCTAGAACTAGAGTTTTTGTGCGCAAAACATTAATTTTTTCCAGTCACTTTGACCTTGACCTTTGAACTTTTGACTCCCAAACTGATAAAACAAGCCAGCCATGAATTTTCAACGTTCTTGTGTGGAAACCAAAATGGACAGATGGATAGACGCATGGACAGATGGATAACTTCATAATATGATAACCCCCGTCTTACGATGGTCGCAAATAATGTTAAGGAAGGAGAAGAAAGCAGTGTGTAAATGTTTTCGTGAGGAAGTGGGAACGGTTTCTGCTTGGATATTATGACCGATGCGAGACTCAGCTGTTGGACTGGCAAGCAGAGCAGAACACAACCCGAACCCGTCACGACCTGCCTGTCGTAATTTCCAACCGTCTTCTCTTCTGCTCCCTTCTTTAGCCCACCAGTCCCAACAATGGTAAGACCAGATTAAGATGGGCAAAACTCTGAGCTAATGATTCTAATGTTCTTGCAGACATCACGCTTCTCTCAGTAAAACGTAAATTATTTCAATCACAATTCGGTTTTGACCATAGTTCGTGTAACATTCGCCAGCGGCATCCAGCAGCAGCATCCATCATTGAAATTATTTTCATGCCTTTTGTGTCTAAAAGTTTTCAAATATTACGAAACCGAAATCGTTTAATGATACCATTTCCTGCAATGATATCATTACATTTGTTTCATAATTTATTATCTAGCGAGCAATTAATACATAAATCCTCAGCTGTAGGGCATTAATACAAGCTCCTGCTGCACCTCAGTAATTCGGAGGTAGGTCTATTGAGGACAAAACTTCAAAAGTATTTGCACGTTTAGGGTATTTCCTCTCATCAGGCTTCTCTGATTCAACTTCTACCTAACGAACGTTTTATAATTCACAGTCAATTTCGAATGAAGAAAGTTTAGTATGAATAGATGGAAATGTATGGTGTGGTCATGTCACGTGCAAATGATGAAAAACCTACCCCATACAAGGCTAGTCCAAAGAAAGTTGTTCCTTCTTGGTGTGCCACCACTCGTCGGCCATTTCCGTTGATCTCAACGGACTCAATGGTGTCCTTGAGACTATCAACCCAGTAGATAGTGTTCTCCACGAAGTCGATGGCAAGGCCCCTCGGATGACCTAGATCTTCGTCCACAACCACTCTTCGGTTTTTGCCCAGTAGGTCCGACACCTCGATCTTTGAAATCGTACCCCAGTCAGTCCAGAACAAATACCTACACATTGGATCATTCGTGAGTGCATGAAACAGATAGTATATGAAAGTATTCAAAGGTAGTTATAAATATAACGTGTTGTTAAAACGAAATTACCCTTTTGTGTCTAAAAGTGACAATAAAATTATATGACAATAAATTACACAGTTTCATCATTGGTGTATAGGTAAATGGTGCTTATTTTATCTATTCTATCTTCTATACATTTGTTATTTACGAGCAAAATAAATTTACATACATGATTCGATCAAAACATGAGTGAAATCCGTGATATTATTTCTATACGAACATCAGGAATGAAAATGATTAGAAAGAGCGGGAATGATGCCTTACTAGCCGAAGATAAATTCCAGTAATTCAAGAAAAAGATCATTTCTTCCATTTAGCTGCAGGCGGCTGAAAACACATTTGATATTCTTCAGCGATAAAGCAATTTTCACAGAAGTTGATGTGGTGGATATGTTGGATGTCAGATGCACCATTCTAATGCAAAATCAACAAAGCATCATCGGAAGTAGTCTGGAGGAAACCCTATGATAATACGACTATTCGCTTTGTAGAGGAACAATTATAAACTTCTAAAGATGGCATCCATAGTGGCCATATTGTATATCTGATTAGGCACCTTTTCCATTTTGGACCAGCGAGACATCAATGGTGATATGACCAGCCATCTAGGGGAAATGTGATAAAAATATTTTTATGATGGCTGTTGTGGTGACCATATTGGAAGTCAGATCGGCATCATTGTTATTTACAACAAACTAGACATCATAAAAGTCTTTTAGAAAAAAGAAACATGATAATATAACCGTTCAGTCAGAAAAAGTAGTGATAATAATATTTTCAGGATGGCTGTGGCGCCCATGTTGGAAATGCAATCGGCATTATTATTTTTTAGGACCAGCTAGAGATCATAAGAAGTTTTCTGGTGAAAACCCCATGACACTATTACATTTTGTTTAGGAGGAGTAGCTATAATTGGATATTCAAGATGGCTGTTGTAACAGCCATTAGATAGGAATCATTTTCAATTAAAACCAATTAGACATCATAAGAAGTCTTTCAGTCAAAACCCCATTTGATATAACCATCCGTTCAGAAGAAGTAGCAAAAACAGGATTTTCAAGATGGCCACAGTGTTGGTCATATTGGACATCAGGTCGGCAATATTTTCGTTTCAGACGAGCTAGACATCATAAAACGTATATTAGTGTAGGCACGATGTTGATATGTTGATAGTCATATCATTCAATCAGAAAGAGTAATGAGGTTTTCAAAATGGTGGCTGTTAGAGCTGTACTGTTTTCGCTTAGGACAAACTAGACCATAGGATGACTCTCTGTGTGTGTGTGTGTGTGTGTGTGTGTGTGTGTGTGTGTGTGTGTGTGTGTGTGTGTGTGTGTGTGTGTGTGTGTAAAGTTTCTTGGAAATCCTAAACTAGACCATAGGATGACTCTGTGTGTGTGTAAAGTTTCTTGGAAATCCTAAACTAGACCATAGGATAACTGTGTGTATGTGTGTTAAGTTTCTCGGAGATCCTAAACACTAGACCATAGGATGACTCTGTGTGTGTGTGTGTGTGTGTGTGTGTGTGTGTGTGTGTGTGTGTGTGTGTGTGTGTGTGTGTGTGTGTGTAAAGTTTCATGGAAATCCTAAACTTGACCATATGATAACTCTGTGTGTGTGTGTGTGTGTGTGTGTGTGTGGTTTCTTGGAAATCCTACAAATAGTTTAAGAGGAGCAGCTATAAGAAACACGCGGTAACGGACCGACCAATGACGAACGACAGAAAACATACCATCCCAACCCATCTCGTGGTCTATAACTAGCTGAGATAAATTTAATATAAAAGAAGACGAAACAAGAGAATCCCATTTTGTTGACAACGCATTATATTTAGCTAGAAAGTCAAAATCTTTTAGCATTGAACTTAATCTAAAAATAAATTAACATTGACCCTAATTAAGTGTGTGGACTGATTAACCGACTCACTGACGTGAACATACACTCACACAGACGCCAAAGTGATCACTTCTGAAATGAAACCAAGAATATGTCAATGCACTAGAACCAACATTCAAGTGGTTTAAATACAAACAGGCACCAAGAGTTTAGTATAACACTTTGAATCAGCAAAATTTATTCAGAGCAAAACGCTGTATGTTTTTTTTTCTTTTATGCTATTGTTAAACACCACTTTGCTTCGAATTTGCTGCTTCGTCCTTTCTTTAAAGTGTCTTCTCTTTTATATCCCCGTCATATCCCATGGAGAGTGCCTATAGTGTTACCCGTCGCCGTCCGTCCGTCCCTTCCGTCAAGCCATCCGTCTCTTCCGTCAAGCCATCCACCATCCGTCCTGCATTTTGTTTCCAGTCAATGACATTTTTAAGGACTGCGTGAATTAAAATCATAATGCTTTACATTCAAAACATTTAAAAATCGAGTTATGACCTTCTAGAGCTGCTGTAGCTGAGCTGGTAGAGTATCGGACTCATAATACAGGGTCGTGGGTCCAATACCCGTCCGTGCACTTAGATCCCATTTCGTCAGTATGACGGATCCAATAATACATTAAACGTGATATTAAAACACAAAATTCACCCCTTCTTCCTCAACTTCCCCGGCCAAAAATAAATGCCCCCGACCCTTATGAGAAAACTGAAGTTTGACTTTGCATCATAAATGCCGATTCCGCTTTTGATGAACATTTTATGGATTGCTATTAACTGATAATTAATTTAATTTAATGCTTTATATTAAGAAAACGAAGATCAGGTTTGAATTTGATCTATTTATAACGAAATAAACTGGGTTACTGCCCTTGTTTGACATGGAGGCGTGTCTTTGATCAAAAATTAAAGTTCCATTTATCAACCGTTGAAGTACTTCAGAGGTTGAAGCAGACTTTGACGAAAAGCTTTATATTGATGAGAACTATTCTAAGCTTAATTTGCACACAAAATTCTCTGATTAATTTACAAATGTATTACCCTGTTTAATTTAACAAATTGACATTGCATATTAAACATTATGTCTTTAAACACACCGTACTGGCGTTGGCATTCATTTCAAGTTTGTAAAAGATCTCCACTGAGAAGAGTACCTATTTTCAAGGAAGTGTGGAGGAGGGTTGTGGGATAAATAAAATGAAAATTGGATGGATGAATAGATGGATAGATGCGATTGAATTTATTTCAGTGATTCTGTGCAATGTTAAGTTTTGAAAAAATTATTACGAACCTGTACGTGTGATAATAATAATAATAATAATAATAATAATAATAATAATAATAATAATAATAATAATAAGTCACAAAACTAGTATTGAGGTTACAGTGTCGGTGGAATTTCAAAAATAATTTCAGGTCCAAAACTATTATTACTGCATTTTTTTCTTTTTCGTCTATCCTCTTTTGACCAGCAGATGTTGTGCTCAATATCAGCCACTCTCAAATGCTCTTTGTTTAGATAGAGATTTTTATTTGTCTCTGTAGTCGTATGTTCGAAAACTACCCCTCCATACAAACGCGTAAGTTTCTTTCGGTTTCCACAACCTACCGTTTTTTACAGTTTAAGCAATACACAACACACGACATATTTTGCATATCATATTAAATATGTTGTTGAATTTTGAAATTTCAACCTCTTTTAAAGCTTTTTACTATGTCAGAAATAATTAGAAAATTACAACGATTCAATTCACTCTAAAAACAAGCAGGTCTGGAAAGGTCTTTATCTTCTTTTTTTCGCAACCTGTAACCAAAGTGCATGGTACAATATTGTTCAGGATATGTTCTTGCGAATAGCTATAAATTTATCTATCATACTTTCATGCAGAGGCTGAACGTCTAATGAAATGAGCAATGAACGAAATAATTTCATGTGTTTTGTTGCAAATTTATATTCTTCCAAATACATCAGATTTCATTTTCCTGAGTTCCATGATTTCGTAACCTCTTTACCATAGTCCTGCAAAAAGCAATGATCATGCTTCATGAAAGTCTTGTTTATTGTTGCAAATCTGGTAAAGGCTCATTATTTGGGATTTAACAAAGCTTCTAAACAAATGCCGTCAACGAAAACTATCTTTATGTAGCTGATGAATGTTAGTTTCTTGGAAATACACCGTAGTATCCAGATTATCCCCCTTTATAAAGTTATCTCCCTTTTACAATGTTTTACGTTTACTAAATTTTAGTTTTAGTTTCAGTTGATGAGTGGTGGTTATTCATCCCATGAAGAAATTGTTTTAGTTCATCTTCCGAAATGGGTCCAAATGAAGAAAATATCATCAACAAACCTAACATAGAAAAATGGTAGTTTTTGGGGCTTAGCAAATATTTCCTTCTCCTATTCAGCAAAATAAATGTTTGTATAAGAGGTGGCAAACTTTTTCCCCATGGATGTACCGTTTTGAGATTTTTCCTTCATTCAAAATAAAATTATTCTTTTAAAGACAAACTTTCAGTAAACGTAAAATTTCAGTATCTGATAGACTTGTATCCGGATTATCAAACATCACCTTTCTACAAGCATTCAAACCCTGATAATGACGGCTATCAATATCTTCTGTAACCAGAATACAGTTTGTAGGAGGGTTTATTTCAGAAAATCATTCGTGTTTTTAACGTACGAAAACTGTTTATGAGCGAAAGGATTTAAACAGAAATACCTAAATTCGGCAATGAAGTCCCAAACTGTAGATAGATTGCCGTTATGGCTTTGACGCCATTTTTTAGCACATGATAGGATATACATGGCGGCTACTTTATCTAGAGAAGAGAGAACCTAGGAAACACGGGAAGAACCACTAACCCATGTGAAGCTACTTGCAAGCATCCCCACATACCGACATTGGACTCGAACTCGAACCCACGCGGACAGAGGTGGGATGCCAGTGATAGGAAAGGGCCCCGATAAATAGATAAAGGGGCGAACGGACATAAAGACAAATTGATAAAGATATCTAGATACATTAGCTGTCAAGCATCATCATAACTCTAATGTATGTGAACATAATAGAATTAAAGTAAAATTTGCCCCTTACCCCCCCCCCCCGAAAAAAAACATTTTAATAATTTTTAAGTTCATTCTTAAGAGTAAGAGCATCGGATAAAGTTTTCTCAATATCATAGAAAAGATTTTCGAGTTAAAATACCGTGATTTCATTATCGTTGGTGGAGCATTATTTTTGTGTTTCTTTGGATGTTATAAACCTCGATTTTTAAAACTCAACAAAAGAATAAACAAAATCCAACAGTGAAAAAACAGAGGATTCTTTTCCCTCACAGGCGTGTTCAAATAAATATTTTTTATCTCAAGCAGGAAAGCTATAACCGTGAAATGAAAGCAAATGACTTCTCTCTCTCTCTCTCTCTCTCTCTCTCTCTCTCTCTCTCTATACATATATATATATATATATATATATATATATATATATATATATATATATATATATATATATATATATATATTGTATGCTTGTGTAACTTTGCTAAAGAACGCAATAATTGTGCCAGGGAAAAGTATAACAAGGGAGAGGAGATTAGGAGAGGTCTTTGACCAGTATTCACAGCCACACTTCACGTTCTCAAGAAGTGTTTGACTTATTAAATGACGGAAATCGCAATCTCAGTAAAATCTACATCTACTTGCAATAAGTAGATCGGACGGGCATGATAACGACTCGTGTTTTGATGACGATGGAATTCCCGGTCCAATTATTGTTAGAATATCAAATGCATTTCGTCTTAGGAAGAGTTGTCGTTAGAAAGGATATGGTCCGAACGCTGGAGTGTCCCTTTTATTAGATGGGTCATACGGGTATTTGGGGTCTGTTTTAATTTCCTGCAGTAAATGAGAATTTAATTATTAGACCATCGTTCTCATCGTGATGAAAAAAAGGTTTACTGTGACAACAGAATGGTGTGTCAGGCACGTAAGATGTAACCATCTTTTTGTGTCCCGCGATACAGAACTGTCTTTCACACCATGATGCTAGGCAAAGTTTTGTTATATTAACACAATAGCACATTCGTTTCTCATGAATTAAATAAGGCAGTGTATCGATCACATCATGTCCCATTTCTGCTCCCTGTGTATGAGTAGTGGGAAGGGCTGGGTGGGTAGCTGTGGGGGTCTAGCAGACATGTAGAAAGCAACAGTTTTAAAGCAAACTGCATGCTCTAAAAGGAAACGAACAACAATTTTCTTCAAATACGTTCGTCCCATTCGCTCCATGGACATCTTTCGTCAGTCAGACATTGATTTTATAGTGTCTGTGCAAATACATCAAGCACTTTACAGGCTCGGATCAAAGCAGATAGCGCAAATATTCGTTATTAATATTAGCAGATGAAGTTAAAAGTAACAATTCAAGGAGCACTGTTGTATAAAGTTTCAAAAATTTGCTTTTTATTTCTTTTGGGTCGCTTTTTGACCGATTCAAAATTTTGAAAAATTGTGAAATTAAAATTGTGTTCATTGCAAAAAGGTCAAAAATTGCGTAGAAAGACGTACATAGAGGTTTCTCCGTTTCAAAATAGACCATAACAATATCGATGTTTAGTCAAGACGCGAATATCAGATAGACATGGAGATGCTTTCACATTAATTTATGCGGTAATCAAAAGCATGAAGTCATTTTAAAGCAATGTATTATCCAAGGAGTAAAGGAGTTTTGATCTGCAGTTTTAGAGCAATAGAAAACGCAAGTCATTTGCTGTGTAAAGGGATCATTTAGATCCTTGGTCTCAAACATATCCCTGGTGTGCTGGGTTTGCCATCAGATCACAGCTGGTTAGCAAGCTTATAAATCTCACAAAAGGCTTGAATGACAGACTATTGTAAATGAGAATCCCACTGTCTGGAAAAAGACATCCAACTATCCTCACCGACTATGTACCCACTAGGTCTAACCCAGATGAGCTCAAGGAGTCTCCTATTGTAGAAGTACCAATGCCAGACAAGCTCATCATCCTTGATGACTTCAGTGCTTGAATCACTAACACAGTCTTCCGTCTGCCAACTAACACAGTCTTCCTTGATGTACCCACGTTCCATGCACTGGCATCTTGCTTGCTATGTCATTATCGGGAGAAGAGGCAGGCAAGTCCAAGGGACAAAGGGCACGAGAAGTACAGAAAGCTGGAATGGCGGCAGGCTCGTAGTCTCTAAGCTCAAAATCCAGATTCAGCCTAGCGGACGACCACCAGTCAAAAAAGTGCGCCAAAAGCGCAATGTCTCCAAACTGAAACAGGAAAATGTGAAACAGGCATTTGTCGAAGAACTGTACAGCCAACTAGATAAAATCCATATAAACTCCGAAAATGTTGAAGAAAACTGGACATCCTTGTGCACTCAACTGGATCCAAAACTCTCGGTGCCGCCAGAAGGCCTGTATAGAAGACAGCACTTCATCATTTAAAAAGCCAGCCTTCAGAAACATCAAGAGGACTGTCCAATACAAACACAGAGAGTTGCTGGACACATGGCTGACCAATAAGATTATTAAGATTCAGTTATACGCAGACAGGAATTACATGAAGAACCTCTGTGATGCTCTGAAGACCATATACGAGCCACAGTCATCTAAAGCATTGCCAATACCGAGCACCAACAACGCCACACTGCACATGACAAAGAAAAGATACTTCAAAGATGGGAGGAACGGTTTGACATCATACACAATCGACAGGCATCTATTAGTGAGGAGACAACCGATCGACTGTCCCAAGTGGAAATCAACATATCACTTGCTGATCCTCCAACCTTGGCGAAAACTGGGAAACCAACTGACCTATTGTCAAATGCCAAAGTACCTGAAGCAGTTGTAAATATCAGCCGACATCTACAAAGCCGGAGGCTAGCATATGGCATAGAAAGTGACTGAATTCTTCAAGTCATGTGGACTCAGACAACTATACCCCAGAAGAATAATGATGCCTCCATGATCCACTTGTATTTACAGAAAAGAAACAGACAATCCTGAGACACAGACAATCCTACGACAACCATCGGCTATCTTCTCCCTCGCAATACTGAAAAATTCTCTCCTGACTCCTGCTTAATCGCCTTGTGTATCTCATCGGTCGAAGCCTTTAGCCGAAGCGTCAGAGTGAAGTTAGAATAAAGGACAAGGGACCACACCACAGCTATGGCATTTGAAAAGCTCGTCAACTTCCGGAGACATACCAGGAACAGAACTCCAACCTGTACACGACATTCATCTACCTCATAAGGCCTTTGACACAGTTAGCCGTTGAAGTCTTTAAGAAATCATGGCAAATTTTGATTGCCCAGACAATTCATCGTGGTGGATCAGCAATTACATGATGGCATGCTCACTCGCGTCGTGGACGACGTCGAGTCATATGAATCATTCCCAGTTACCACGAAAATCAAGCAAGGCTGTGTGTTGGCCCGAAACCATCTACAGTATGATGTTCTCTGCCATGCTCACTGATGTCTACTCTTACTATGACACTGGGATCGACATCAGATACCAGACTGACGGCAAGACTTTCAATCTGAGGAGACTACAGTCGAGATCGAAGTTTCAGGAAGCGGCTGCTCGTGGTCTCAGTATCAGGAAGACAGAAGCCATGCACCAACCTGCACCAGAATGGCCTGATGTAGAGCATACCATAACAGTAAATGGTCAAACCGTCCTGGCAGTGGACACGTACACCTATCACGGCAAAACACGGTCACGTGGCGTCCACATTGACGATGAAACCAATGCCAGAATTGAAAAGCAAAGAGTGACCAATGGCAGATTACGAGAAAGTGTGTGGAAGAGCAGAGGCATCAGTCTACAAACAAAATCAAATGATTACAAAGCCATTGTGTTGTCGACAGTGCTATATTCTTACGAATCCTGGACGGTGTACAGGAGCCATGCCTAGAAGCTGAACCATTATTACATGGACTGCCTTGAGAAACTGACGAGGATAAAATGGCAGAACAAGGTTCCAGACACTGAGGTTCACGCACGGGTAGTCCTTTCGATGATATGGGCAGGACACGTCACCAGAATGTTAGAAGAGCGACTGCCGAGGAAGATCTACGATGAGCTGAAGTGGGTATGCGAATTCGGGGTGGTCATAAGAAACACTTCAAAGATCCCCTTTAGTCATCCTTAAAATACTTCAACATACCCAATTAGTCTTAAAAAAATGTCGCACAGATTGCTGCACATGGAGCACCTAAACGGCGCACCTGAACGGAGGAAAATTATAAAGGCAGCAGTACTGCACGCCCTCTGTTCATCAAGCAAATCCAAGTGTCATATGTCAAGTGTGTCATAGGCAGTTCCGGGCATAGACTGGCCTGATAAGCTGATCACGTACTCACAGAAACCAAACCCGTTAGTCACGTTATGGTCATCTTTCTAACTCGAAAACAAACATCTCTGGTGTTGCTTTCAGACCGAAAACACATCTCATTGCCAGTACTTTGATGTATAAAGTAATGGAACACAATATTTCCATTCGAGCCCTATTGTCGTTTTCTGTTTCTTTTCTCACTAAATTGCACCTCATTTTCACAAATACATCCAGAATGATCAAGTCGACCTTGTTCTGGAATATCGTAATTAAGGCAGTGATATATATTTACCAGTTCCAGATAAGGATATATTTTTTGGTAAAGTGTAATATAAAAATAATCAAGATAATATGATTAGACATTATTAAACACCACATTTATTTGTATTTCTATGCACTATTGTGACACAGCCTTGTTTGACATAAGATATGAGCCACCCTCATTTACAACAATCATTAACAATTATGTGGCTCCAATGAACAGGGTTATAACATTTACAAAACTCTTCATTTAAATGGCTCCAATGATCAGGGTTATAAAAATTACAACGCTCTTCATTTATATGGCTCCAATGATCAGGGTTATAACATTTACAACGCTCTTCATTTATATGGCTCCAATGAACAGGGTTATAACATTTACAAAGTTCTTCATTTAAATGGCTCCAATGATCAGGGTTATAAAAATTACAACGCTCTTCATTTATATGGCTCCAATGAACAGGGTTATAACATTTACAACGCTCTTTATTTATATGGCTCCAATGAACAGGGTTACAACATTTACAAAGCTCTTCATTTAAATGGCTGCAATGCTCAGGGTTATAAAAATTACAACGCTGTTCATTTATATGGCTCCAATGAACAGGGCTATAACATTTACAATGCTCTTCATTTATATGGCTCCAATGATCAGGGGTATAATATTTGAGCACATAATAGTCTCATGATTGGGTGTGTCATTCTTGATTTACACAACAACTGCAAGTGACTCTCATGGACTGAGATTGCTTAAATCGGGTTCATATTGTTCTTCAAAACTCTCGAGTGTTAACAATTGGAACATCACCAGGCCATTTCCGTCAAGTCGATAAATAGCATCGGTCAAGTTGTGGAAATAATGTAAATTTGATTGGTTTGGCTACATACAGTAGCGTGCTAACGGGGGGTGGGGGGTGGGGGGTAGGGGGGCAGCTTTTAAAAAATAAATTTCAGGAAAATCGGTGACAGGGCCATCGTCGTCACCCCGGGCGCCATTTAACCATAGTAATATTTTGCAACAAAAAAACCCAACTTTCTGAGTATAAATTTATCTCCTTCCGCGGCTATATTGTGCAAGGAGAACACAAGTAATTTCGAATATAGTTCTCAATGTTGGTGAATTGCATCCGAGGTTTCTTTCTCGACTATATGGAAATGGCCGTCCGTATTCCAAATGGAATGTTACATGATCCTTTGCACATTTCGTGCAAAACACTTGCCTATCAACTCATCAAGCTATAAAGCTGGCAATCTGAAATAACTCCACTTTGAACCGAGCATAAGTCGTAGTTTTCATTATATCTGAGGTAGTGATGCTGCGATCTCCGATCATCATATTATAAATTAAATTTGTAATCCGTTACTCAGACGCATGCGAAGAAACATAAATTAGCTGTGCAATTTTTATTTTTAATTTCGATAGCTACTACTCCTGTTGCTGTTGGTGCTGATACAGAAACGATAATAATAATAATAATAATAATAATAATAATAATAATAATAATAATAACAACAACAACAAAAGATACTACTGTGCTATCACCACAAAATGAATAAAAACAAGCACTAACACTACTGCTTCTTCTACGCATACTAATCGCATAAACGCTGTTGACACCATCGAAACCCATGCGCCTAAATGCTATTATTTCCTTTGACTTTTATGCGACATTTTACCGATTTCTACATATTCAAAAGAAATTATTACGATCTAAATAACAAATCGTGAAAATGGGCAACCCCTCCCTCCCCCCCCAAAAAAAAAATAACTTTACGAAAATAAGACGAGTCTGGAGTACAGAATAACAGTATTAAGATAGAAAACGTGCAGGTTTCTATAAATATATATATACTGTAATTTGAAGAAAATGACAAGAAGTAGTGCAACATAAAATTAACGGAAATAATGCTGACTTTGCTGCAAAGAGTAATGGCATTCTGAACATCCTGACTGCTTTCCGATGCGAGTCGAATAACTTCAACTCTCTGCAAAAGACTCGTGGGAAATACTAGTAATACTTCCAATATTGGCCATATTTGGCGGAAACATATCCGGCAAATCAACGAAGAAAAGAGCCTCATAAATAAAATACTGCACTCTTGACTACAGTTCAAGCTGGTACCTAGCTTTATTTCTAGCTTGGAACTAGAGTAGCTGAAATAAGACAAACATCGCACGTTTCGGTAAAATTTTGTAACCTCTGGTACCTTTCAAGGCATTGGGTGACCGAGTGGTCACTTAGGCGCTCGCCTTTTCAGATCACTCACACGTCTCACCTCTGTCGAGTCTCGGCTCGACCGATGTGGGAATGTGAGAAAACTTGCCAGTTGCTTCCCGTGGATCGATAGTTCTTCCTGGGATTTTCCCGGGTTCCTCCTCGACCAAACATACTCGCCACCATCATGTGAACAAATGGCGTTAAACTCCATAAAAACAATATAAACTGTTACCATTCATAATGATTCAATTAATCTTTGGGTTACAATTTCAGCTGCAACTCTCACAGTATAAAAGACATTACATTGACACTTTTCTGGCTGTGTTGCAATTGCTTTTGATACCATTGTTTGCTAATAGCTAACAACTCCGCTTTAGCAAAAATGATAATTCCAAAACAAATTCGAACTTTTTACAAGTATAATTGACAGCAACAACAACAAAAACAAATTTTTTAAAAAATTTAATAAACTGTCGCACTAGCTCATTTCAATTGTATTGTATTCATTGTATAATGATAAATCACCATATTAAACCATAGCAAAATAAGAACGAAAGTATATTTAGTGTAAGTTATTTCCGCTAAGTAATTTAATAATGTTAAAGCGGCCGCTCCTTCAGCTGTAACGTTTCTCTCTACATTGTGAATGAAAATGACGAAAACGGAATTGTAAGAGAGAAACCGGGAATCATGGTCAGGGCCGACAAGAGGCGGGGGTAAACCGGGGATATATCCCCGCGGTCCAGGCCCGTAAACGGGCCCGGGCCGAACAACACTTTTTAATTTTATAAAAGAAAAATATTGTTTGAACAAGAACTAGGAGAGGCCCGGGTGTTTCTTACCCCAGGGCCCGTGATCTCTCTCTACGGCCCTGATCGGAGGGGGGGGGAGAAAGGAGGGGGTGCTTGTATTGCACTCCACATCTCTTAATAATGTTTGAAATTGAAGCGTTTCCGTGATACTCAGCTTGGTAACCCATGATTTTAAAAAGTGACACTATTTTAAACGTCTGATTTTAATTTAAACCATTCTGTAGTTTAAATTGCTGATTTCGTATCCCATTTAAAAATGCTCAGAATAGGGCTACATGCAGATAGAAAAATAAACAGATTATTGCACTCGTCTATGACGTCAAGAAAAACATTAGTTATTATTTTTACATAAGTGTGACCATGACATTGTCACAATATCGTGAACAAGCACTAGCGTCATAGTAGTTGCTTATAGACGAATTAATTTAGTGGAAACAAACTAAAAGCAACTTTCCACTAATATATGATTCACTTTTAAACTTGTATCAAGAGGACGTAAATAATGTAATGCTTAGTTAGGCGTTTAAGAAAGCGGTCTATCTGTTTTAAATTTAAAGTTCGATAACATCCAAACTGGGATATTTCATGAAAGGACAAATGATCCAAAACGCACTTCGAGAAAACTAATTCCTATATCTGCTTTAATATATATCCAGGTCACGTGAATTTCACATAGGTATATCCAGGTTATGTGAAACATTGTGTCATAATTAAGAAGGGCTCACTCAGATGAATGTGGCTCACGGAACAAAGCAATAATGTAAAATGTCTTCCTTTTTTCAAGGCGTATAATGTACAAGGCATATGAAACTCTAGATGTTTACTCGTAACGTTCTCTCCACTCGTCAGCCCTGATTACAAGCAAGACAGAGAGCGAGCATGCGAGAGAGAGAGAGAGAGAGAGAGAGAGAGAGAGAGAGAGAGAGAGAGAGAGAGAGAGAGAGAGAGAGAGACTCTTTGTACCCTTTCTGGGGATACACAGCCACACTGTGTGGATTCGTCAATGTGGTTCGCACAACCAGTTTGTATACATTCTCATTGCCATCAGCGGAAGAAAGTGGGGTCATAACAATCCAGTCGTAAAGAGAGTCCGTCCAGTAAAGGTTGTTGGAAATCCAGTCAACCGCAATTCCTTCAGATAACTTAGAAGTTCCCGAATAAAGAGTCAATGTTTCTGTGGTCCCATTTAGAAGGAGTCCCTGTATTTTCTTGCTGCTTTTCTCGCTCCAGTATAAAGTATTGTATCCATAATGGTAGCTCAGTCCACAGAACTGCCATCCGATGTGAGGCGCACTGATGTGGCGTACCTGCACGTCGCCACTTGGCACCCACTGGGAAGGGTCTCCTTCGATCCCGACTATCCTGGAGACACCCAGCTTGAACAGGGGCGTCTGTGTCCATATCAGGTTCTGTCCATGCCGTACTAAAGGAATAATAGACATTCATCGTGCTGAATCTATATAAACACGAAACCAACTTGGATAAAATTTATCGCACATGCATATCTGCGATATTTCTTTTGGATGCATGCAGATATACAATTTAACCATTTGGGTAATGTGGCACTTAATTTTAGTTTGATATTTTTTTATTAAGCACATCAGAAATGTAGGGCTTTTGGTCTCGAATGGTGAAAAGGGTGCAGTCAACATTAAATAAGTGTTGATATCATTTACATTTTGCCAAGGTAGCATTTCTTTCCTTACAATTTGTATTTATTATTATCAGGGCCAATTCCCAAAATATCCTTTACTATCGTTTAGGCGGAGGGTAAACAAGTAGGCAAGGAGTCTGTGGGACTGAACCCCAGTGGGAACAAAGAGTGCAAAGCCCCTTCACCCCTTCCCGGAAGCGCCTGCATTTTAAATTGACTGTAAAGAAAGCTTACATTTCCGTCCCCTCCGCTACTTATTATTACTATTATTATTATTATTATTATTATTAGTAGTAGTAGTAGTAGTAGTAGTAGTAGTAGAGCTTCTACTACTACTGCAATTTGAATCTTCCAGTTGAATATGTTCAGTATTTTTAATCTTTTTGTGCTTATTCCTTAAAATCAGTCAGTTAGATAGGGGAAAAATATGCACTTTATTCTTAATATCACGGGGGGGCGGGTATTTACAGAAGCAAGTTTGCTAGTTCCCCAATCCTCGACGTGTAATATCTATTTATATTGACTTATTCTATGATTGTGACAAATAAGTATTGTTTAAACCAGCATTCTGCATTGCATATTTCAATCACTTTCGATAATGTCCAATTGATAAATTACTGTCAAGAATAATACAAATAAGATTTCAATCGCTATCTTCTGCAAATTTCTAAATCATTTCTACAATTTTTTTTTTTTAAATTTCGAAAATAAGAATTCTTTTATCTAAAAATATTGGTAGATATTCTTCATCATATTTTCTAAACTTAAAATCTAATTCTTTGATATAACTATGATACATGCAAACGTTGTCTTCTCTAAGGGATATTATAACATAAAATACTTACTGGCTTGAATGGATGTAACAATCAAAACAGTTAAATAAACTTCAACGATACACTTCCAAATAGCTGCCATCCTTATGACATTTTGTACACTACGTTAGAATGTTATAAATTTACAATCGAGTCAGGCATTTAATTAGAGAAATGCGACACAAGACGGAAGTTGTCATTAAGTGATTTCCCCTCCATGAAGCCTCCAAGTCTCGCTAACAAAGCACCGGCAAGTACGCGCATATTACTGATGCTAATTAAGTCAATGACCACTTTCTGTCGCCTTAGCAAGAGCCCGGTGTGGCCATTAGTAAATTGTTGTATTTACCATTCCCTCTTCATAGCCTTACCACTCCTGGTAACAATTATCCTTAAATTTACGATTGATTGGATATATTCTGACTTCAACAATTATCGCCGTAAATGTTTACAAAATAAAGTTCCTGCTTGAAGCGTAACTCGACCGAAATTGCGTAAACCAAATGAAGAGGCTTAAACGGGTTTTGGGGAGAGAGGTAGTGGGTAGTGGGGGTAGTAGTTGTGCATTATGGTTCAAATGGGACAAACATCGATAATGTGAATATACATGTTTGGAAAAGATGCACTGACGGTAACATTAGCCGGAAGAAGGTTAGAGCTCATATAACAATAGTCACATGTACGCCTGAATTCGGAAGCCGCGTAAGCTCAGTTGCTAGAGTCTCATACTCGTAATCCAAGGATGGCGGGTTCGATACCCATCCAGGCAAACCCGTATTAGCTACCTCCGTTTAAAATTAGGAAAGTCATTCCGCTTCAATTTCTTCAGCATGATATAGACAGTAATTTGCACACAAGTGCCGGTAGAAACCCTACCCAACCAAACAAGCGCTCAATTGTGATGGAGATTTCTCTGACAGTAGCCACCCCATTTTTGATATTTAGACATTTATCTTGAAGTCTACACCCCATTTTTTATATTTGGACATTTATGTGTATGTGTACACCCCAATACAAATGTTCAAATATCAAAAATGGGGTTGCGAGGGACAGAGGAAACTCGGATTAGTCCTGCCAAAAAAACCCCATCTCCCATTCTTGGCTAGCTTTGCATTAGTCATGCATTTTAAATGGCGCCACAAATGTTCTCATTAAGCCTTAGGTATAGAGTTGTTTCATTCTCTGTCATCCAATCTTTTATTTTCTTCTGGTTCTGTTTTTTGGTTTTGTTTTGTCTTTTGTTATTTTTTTTTTCTGTTTGTTTTGTTTCATTTTTAAAGAAATCATTTCCTCGTTGTTGTATCCTGCCAGAGTCGTCATTTTAGGATTCACAGTACTAATTCAGTTCCCATAGTAAACCAATGCAAACACCATGATATTAAAAATTCAATAACTTTAAATTTCTGAGTACTCATGATCAGAACCTATATTTATCAGTATAGATGAAACTTGGATGTCAGCCTCTGTGTTGAGAAAAGGATATTTTCTGCCGCGGCATTTTCTGGACCTACATGTCTTTGAAACATGTGCTTTCAATTCCGCCCTAAAGAGTCAAGTGCTAATTTCAGTAATGAGTGTCCCAAACTCGAGACTGTAAAAGGACTGAAATTCCATCAATTAAACAATGTCTCTATTTTTTTTCAGTTACAACTAGGGTAAGCTCTCAATAGACTTAAAACATAACTTACATTATTAACCAATCCTGGCCAGCCAAACCCATATATACTCTATCCATTTCCAGACTGGTTCCCATTTTTCCATACAATTAGTACCATGTTTCCTATTATAGGACCGAACTGTGCTGTCAAAACCATATGATTTGCTGATATATTGTTCGAAAGGTATCGCAAAAACATCTTTATTATTAATGTGTCAACATTAATGTTCATTTCAGTTATTTAATGAAAATTCTTGCTTCATGCGTATGTTTGAAGATGTGAAAGGCTTTACAAGTCCAGCATCTGATATGGCTATCATCCGCAACGGAAATATCTGTGTGATGTTCCACATTACTCAAAACTTGCCAGTATTTTAACATCCTTGGCGATTCTACGTGTTTATACGTGTTCATGCTCGCGCAGACCAGGTAGAGAAAGTTGATAGATGTTAATGGTTAAAGGTAGATAGTAACCACTCTCTTTCCCAAGTGTACTAAGTAAAATTAGGAAAATAAAATAAAATAGATCTGAAAATTAAGGGAGGAAATTTGAAGAAAAAAAAGGAAAAACTAATTAAATCAGAAAACTCTGTACATAAAATCCCGTCTTCATTGAAGTTTTAGCTTTTTCTTTGTCCTCTTCCGCAGTGAGTATCGGTTTTTGAGAAACAATTTTGTTTGTTTTTGTTTATATTCGGCTTATATAAAATACAAGAAACAATAATTATATGAAAATGAACATACAGAATAAATTTTTTTTTTAATAAAAAAAAGCTATATTTGTTACGATCTCCACTGAGTACATTAAAGTGTCTAGTAGTTAGTTCTGTACACTAAGGTAACCTCAAAGCAAGACAATTTATATAACGCAATCGCAGACCGTACTCTGGCACTCCGATGAGCCAGACTATTTAAACAGTTCATTCAAGTTCAACCCAATCGAACGTACTGTATTCAAGTTTCGTTGTCGTTCATCAATTTAAATATCTTCTGATATGCAGTTACACGTGGTTTAGTGTAACAGTTTTGTTCGCCGAAGTATTAAAAGTCGGCCAAGTGGTCCAAGTCATTTGCGCACTAGCAATTAAAACAATAAGTATGAGCTTTCTCAAAAAGTTTGTGTCCATTATCATTTATTTCAATATTCCACTATCACTTATTTCAATATGAGCCGGTGGGATTGAGCACACTATAAATTTATCCAGAAACAACAACCAACTTGACCAAATTCTAAGCTATAGGTCTAATTCATTATTCCCCACATTTTTAAGTAGACCTGAGGAATGTAAGTTGCAAAATGTGGTACTGCGAGTAGGGGGATGGGGGTCCGCCTGAATTTTCCGGGGGTGGAGTGCACAACCATTTTTCTGGGGCAAGGCAAAATCAAAGGTACCACGCTAATACTGCACAACGGATTTAAAACAAAGAGGGGGATGGGGCACATGGCAAAAGACAAGTGAACAAGAAATAAAAACTGTCATGATGTCAAGAACAAGCAAGAATAAGAACAACACTTAGTTTCCTGTTTTGCTCGCCTCATGGCTAAACGAATCACACAACTGACCAGAGAACACTGTTATGGCTGTCAGATCGATCTTTCTTAGATACAACACGACAAATATTGTAACAAGCCCAAGGGGTTTCTTTACCGGGCTATTTCAACCCTGGCATGAATCCCGCTAGAGGTCAAATGTTTCCCCTAATTCCAAAGACGTCTATACAACTACTGTTTTAAACTGGAATTCCCAACGCGTCCAAACTATAAATAATTTTACTCTAAATAATACATGGCTACAAACCTCAAACCTTCTCAATTGCATGTCAACGTCACAACCGCATGGTTTTATCCTCATTAAATTTCCGTAACGTACCGCACCTGCCAACGACAGAACAGTTCCTTCTTGTTTATTCCATTGTATAATTTATCAGTCTCCAAACATAACGACTGCACCTGGAGTCACACAATCAATTCAGACAATTAGATTTTAATAGGGACTACTGAGCGACAGGGAAACTCATGTGGCTCTGACCTGAATTCACTAAAAGTAAACTATAACATCGTGAAATCTCACTAACACTTCACTCCATAACATTTTTTCCTAGTAATTAGTTAATTGTTCGGGCTGAGGACTATATCCCCAGTACGACTACCCATAACCAAACAAGTAATTACAAAAATCTAAGAAATCCTTAAAATGGAGAGCTAGAAACAAATGCACATACTCCAAAATTTATTACAACATTTTATGATGAGTCAAGTGGAGAAGCTGGAAGACTATCTGGAAGATGCATGGAGTCTCATCTTCTAAGAGAATATTTTGAAAGGGTAAACAGATTTGCGAACCATTTCTTACCTCCATTGACTTTTCTGGAAAGGGAACGCATAGAAGCTCTCTTGCAACAGAGTACGTTGACTTCCCGTTCCTTCTGAAAAACAGTTCATACACAGTTTCTTATAATCCAGTGGTGTGTGCTGAAGACAACCTCCCTCATCGAAAACCTATATACGTTCAAGCCGTGTCATCAACCTTGAGTACAATCACCCAGAAACGCACTGGGTAGCCGTCTACTTTCTCTGCAACCACAATCTGAAGATATTTTGCTTCTTATGGATTACCCCATCTTCAAGACATCGTTGACTTTATGAGAAGAAATGCCATATCCACTCAGTTCAATAATGTGAGATTACAAGGAACAGATACCACTGTATGTGGACAATATTGTGTGTATCTTCTTCATCCACACAGTCTTGGATTTCCCTTACAACATTTACTGACTTGTTTTGACCATGAGTACCCTAGAAACAATGATAAAATAGTAAGGTGCTTTTGTGAAAATTGTTATATATTTTCTTTAGCGCACAAAAATTGTGTGTATCGATGGCAACATGACAGTGTATTAGATCCCTGAAGGACTTGTTTAACTCTGCAACGTTGTCAGTCTTGTACATACGTTTATGTAGTGTGTGGCGTTTGTAAATGAAGAAGACGGGACTATCCTTTATCCTCTTTCTTCAACGGTTTTGTTGATGTTTCAGTGTGCAGGCAAATTAAAAGCAATGTTGATTTAAAAAAAAAAAATAGTGTTGGCTACTTTTATGAAAACTAAAACGTTGTTTTGGAATGCTCTTTACCATTCACTCAGTCGGTCATTAAATCTTTCTAAGAGGGATGTTTTCCTTCACGTCCGTGCCTCCGTTGCGTTTTTGATAGTGTGAAATGTTGGTCACTCAAAACAGCGTTAAATTTTTAATTTTGCTACATATCTTTCACAATCTGAAATACCAAAAATATTAAATATTGAATTTTTGTTTCACAATTTGTAAAAATGTTTTTGCAATTTTAAATAATTGCCCTGACAATTTTCATTCTTCCCTAAATTCAGTACAAGTTGGTTTATCATTTATACAAGGTAAATTTAAATTTGTGCATTTTTCACTTTTAATTGTTTTTACAATTTGTAAAAATGCTTTTCATACTTTTACGGTTATAGGAAAATTTCTTTTCTGTCACCGCAAAATTGCTATTAGTTTAGAAATGTTTGAATTACTCTTAGTTCAGATAAAATCATTTGTTATTCCTTCTGGATGTTTTCCAGTCTCCAGTACAATCCAGTACAGTTACGGCAATTTAGTCTTGTCCAAATTGTTTTCATTTCGATCCCAATTTTCTTTCTTTTATCTCCGCTAAAATCGACACAGTATTTGTATTTCTTTCAGTCTCCAGTAAAATACATATACAGCTTCTGAATTTTAAAGCTACTTTTAGTCAAGGCCAAATCTATGGACACTTTTAAGATAGGATTTCACACCTGACCCTACATCGTCCCCAACGGAAAATCTACTGCTTAACGTTAATTCCATTAAACCCCCCATGTGCCACATATTACTACTAATGTACATTCATATGATTGCACGCACATGAGCTTTTCGTCAGCATCGAACTGCTAGCGAATTCATGGTTTGAAAACAAAAGCATCTCGTCACGCCGTCACCGAATTTGGTGTCACCAAAAGAACGGAAGATACGCCTTTTTTAAAAAAAATACATTTTCAGGGTTAGATAACGGCTTGCTGGATTCAGTACATATTGCCCCCCCCCCCCTTCGCTCATCTTATTCTCGACAGATACTTTTCATTATTGAACTTTTCATTGTGTCAGAAGTACACACACCCCTTCTAAACATTTCATCATCTTTTGCTAATCAAAAGAATCATCCAACGAACCATGGGTCACAGTTCTCACTTCAGGTACAGTACCAATGCCTAAATTACTCACTGTGCACTGTAACCAAAATATGCACAGAGAATTACATTATAATCCTCATATCAAATAGAGTAAACAATTTTCTTTAACCAGTACCAAAGCCTAAGATCACTAAAAAAAAAAAAGGAAAAATATTCTATAAAAATAGATAGGGGCTCAATTCTTGAGTACTGACCTAACGTAAAAATTGTGAGCAGACTCCTCTTAGCTCAACTATATGATTAACGGACAGCGCCCAACGATCTGCTCAGTGAATAATCTTAACCTTCAAAGCGCTTTATTTAACTATCTACCGCAGGCTGTAGCGTTACCTTTACTTGTGCCACCAGCGGGCTCTTCGAAAGTTAACAGAAGTAGGTCTAAATATTACAGGTCTACCACAACCCAAGCACATACGAACGCTAGCGTCTTTTTTCAATAAAGAAAACATATTAAAATGATTTGAGGAAATTATTGTATTTTTAGTAAAGATATATAGACAGACTTAGCGTTTTCTGCATGTCAGAAAGTAAATAAATCATCATTTAAAACAATTTAACAGACAAAATTACATTGGTTATCGTTTTTGCTTCTTTGTTTTGTTTTTAAAATAACATATTGAAGAACCAATGAAAATCATTTGAAATTATTAAATGACCATTAATGAAAATGTAGTTTTAATGTTAGGTTGTTTCATCTTGTCCACATCTGTATATTTCAACATTCTGAGTACGGCAAAGACTCGCATGTTACCAGGATGCATGTCAATCTTTAATGAGACGCATTTAGATGATGTTGCTGTACGGATTCTCCAAATATGTGCTCTGCACACTCTTAACTCGTCTTCTTTTGAGTCGGACACTATTTCTCAATAGGGGCACTAATCGTTATATTTGTTCCAATTATGCAACAACATAAATACAGGAAACCTTATTCTAAAATATTTAGCAGCAGGAAGGGTGAACAGACCACTTTGTACGAGACCTTATTTTACAAAAATAAAGGTTCCTACAGGGGCTGAAAAATAAGGTCAATAACGCTAAACCGAACCTCCTAACTTTTATTCTTACCGTATAGTTTGAAAAACGAATAATAAATTGTTTGGGTTAGCTCATTTTTGTTATTTTATTTTTGACTTTTTTGTTTTTTATGTTATAATGCGTTTAGTTTACTCGCCGGGTCACTTAATTTTTGTCATTCACCCTTCCTGCTGCTGTAATTAACCAAAGATTTTATCCAGACCTACACGATATCTAGATCTTGGATCATATAGATTTATTGTAATAAATCCAAACGGAACAGCCTGTGCTTGAGCAAAAAAGTTTTTAAACTTAATCATATCCATATCTCCTGAACACCAAGTATAGTAAATATTCTGTAAAGTATAATTATCTACTCCATTAAATACAACCAAAATATTGCAGTTGTCTCTGATCACTTTAGGTATTTGTGTATATCGTTGTGTAACATAAATCACGTCCGTGTTTTTATGTCTACCTCGAGAAAATATTCTAGCTGGATTTGTTTGTCTGTCCAACATAACGTCATCGTACACCACTAAATTATTAATAAATCCATCTAGGTCATCTACAGATGGAGCCTCATCAATATCGGTAATAAAGTCAACAACATCATCACCGTCTTCATTCAGCAATTTTGCATTTTCATTAAAATCTTTAAGTACTTCGTAACAGTGTTGATCATCTACGGATGGTGCTACTAAATACAATTTACTCCATTTTAACCATCGCATTATTAAATTTAATAATAGTTGTGTTTTACCCGATCCAGATGGACCTATTATAATCATCCTTATCGAATTTGGTAATGCTGGATGATGCTTCACTGGCTCCTATTTTCGTGTCGCCGAAAAGTCAATTATATCCATATAATAAATAATATGGAGTCTATATTGTGTTCGATGTAGAGCATCTACACCCACTGCTGAATTAACTACAATAACAACAAAAAATAAACGACGTGCTCTGACGGGCAAATGTGTAAAATGTGGTACCAAGAAATACAAATTTGTTAAAACAAAGACAGGTGGAGATATAGCCGCTTTATTAGGAAAATTACCAGGAACTCCGTGGGCTAAATATCCGGGGGAAAAACACTTACCAGGATATAATTATTGCGGTCCTGGAACTCGACTTGATATCCGACTTGATAATCAAGATCAACCAAGATCAGGAGAGTATCCAATAAATAAGATAGATAAAGCGTGTCATGTTCATGATGTTGCGTATAAAAGTAAAGATTTACAACAAAGGCATCTCGCAGATGTAAAATTGATTCATGCATTAAATTCTATACCTAATAAATCTGTCAGAGATAAATTAGCTAGTTTTCTAGTAAAATCTGCCATGAAAAGTAAAATAATGTTAGGGGCTGGTAATTAATTATATAAATATTATAATGGAATCCATTTATTATAGCCTAAGAGGATATTGGAGAGGTAGATCAGCTATTAGTAAATTAACTGAAGCAGCAAAAGTCTCACATTCTGTTGCTGCAGCGTGGTTAGCACGACAGGCAATATGGCAAAGTTATCTACCACCACCTAAAAATATTCAATATGCACATTTTGATGTCAGCGTCCCTAATGAGGTTCATCAAGCAGATATTTTATTTTTACCACACGATACTATTAAAATTGGTAAACGTCAATCAAGCACATACAAATACGCATTAACTGTCGTTGACGTTGCAAGTAGATATAAAGAAGCTGAACCATTATCAACAAAGACAGCGTTTGAAGTTGCATCTGCGTTTGAACGAATTTATCAACGAGGACCCTTGCGATGGCCACAGCTATTACAGGTTGATCCTGGCAAAGAATTTCTTGGTGCAGTATTATCGTTGATGAAGAAATATAACGTTAAAATCAGACGAGGACACACTGAAATTCATCGTGATCAGGCAATTGTTGAACGATTTAATCGAACACTTGCCGAGCGGTTATTTGGATACCAATACGCAAAAGAAATATCTACTAACTTTAAGTCCGGTGAGCGATCTCGTGAATGGGTTGCAAGGTTACCAAATGTGATAGCTGCATTAAATAACGAAATTACTCGTTCAACTTCCATGAAACCTTCTATTGCGATCACAAAAAAATATATATCCCGTAGCAATGACATACATCAACCTCAACCAGTATTAGGTAATGTAACTGTAAGATATTTGTATGAACCTGGCGAACTTGAAGGTGGTAAAAAAAGAGCAACTGATCCTATCTGGAGCGTGACTACACATACAATTTCTGGTGTAGTTAGATCTACTGGTAGACCTCCAATCTACAGATTAGATTCGAGAGCCCCTCAACGTGGATTTGTACGTGAACAATTACAGGTAATTCCTAAAGACACACAATTACCACCACATACAATTACATAACCAGAACCTCTACGTCGATTACATTCAAGACAGGTCAGCATCACATTATCACGTGTATGACCAAGATCGCTATTAATTCTATCTACGGTAAATTGTCTTGGATTATTATTCGAATATTGCCATAACATATTACAGTTACAACTTGCACAATTATTATTCTGTTGTGTTTTTAGTTTTATAATAAATTCAGTATCAATATCAAAGTCACGCTTATTTTTTTTATCACACTGCTTATAACCAGATAGTTTTTTTCTTATTACGTCATTATTAACAGTCTGATCATTATTTTCTATAAAATTCATAATAACCCTATGTAGTTGAGATATTCTTCTGACTCTAGAAACTGCGAGATAGACTAAATTCGACCATTCGATCCGATCATCTATAATCCAGATATTTGTATCAGAAATAGTTAACCCCTGTGATGAGTGAATCGTTATAGCATATCCTAACGTCCACGGTGATTTATTCATATTCAGCACATTCTCAACGACATTAATATCGACTAAAATAATATCATTCAAGACGAGATTCTGTATTCCACCACCAGGAATTTCAACATCAATATTCTGTCGTCGAGTATCTGCTGGGCGATAACATAATGGTACAGGTAGATCTGGAAACTTTTCTTTATGTAACATAAATAATTTATCCTGTAGTTCATCACGAACTATCTTTCTACTTGCAACTATTAAATCATCGGGATTCCATAAAGTCCAAAAATTATTCATAGAAGTCTCTGGAATTACTCCTCGCATTATTTCACATTGTACTCTGTCTGGTTGTAGTCTGATTAATCTTTTAAACTCCTTCAGCAGTTCATCAATAGCTCTATGGTCATCATTTATTTCCTCATAATAATCTACGTTATTCTTCAGCCATTCATGTGGAGACTGTCCAATAAAAGGTGGTGGTTGACCATGATCACAGCACATTATCACAGCAGTATTCTTCGTCAATAACCATTCAAGAAATGTTTTTAATATTTCTAACGACACCGTGCATATCTCGTCCCATATAATATATTTAGGTATATATTTCTCACCCATTCGCTCAGGAGTCCATGTGTCTCCACACCATCTAAAGAAACTATGATAAGTACACGATTTTACTCCTCGCTCTTTTATCTCTCTGGCGAGTTTATGTGTCGGTGTCAAAACAATTATATCTGAATTATTATTCATGAATAATTTAATCACACGTGTTGTTTTACCTGACCCTCCACACCCATTAAGATAAACAGTCTTATATCTAGCCACAGGATCATATACAGATGGTGCTGATGATTTTGATATTTGATTATTATTTTTGTAATATATTTCCTTAATTTCAACGTCGGCAGATTCAGAATAGCTAAGTATATTTTCCTGTTTTATTCTCCATGATCCCCATTCACCATTACCAAGTAACTGTTTTAATAAATCTGTATATTTTTTATTTATATAAAACGAATCCGTGGCGACTCTGACAGCATCACGAGGAAATCTATTTATCATAGACAGTAGATTTATAGAAACATATGCCAACATAGATGATCTTAAATGAGTAAACTGCGGTGAGTCACCATCAAGATAACTCACAATTGTACCTAGTTTGGTTCCGTCTGACAAATAAGCATTACTCCGATTTATAAATGTATTTTTTTCTGTTGTATCAGCTATTATAAAATCGAGTTCAGCATCGTCCATAATCAATCTTGTACAGTGTCTTTTATGATCATATGCTCCTCCTTGAGTAAATTTACCAATTATCTTTCTACCAAGATCTTTTGCAAGTTCTTCATCGTGCTCGTCTCTGCATTTACATATATTATTAGTAATTTTAATAATGTCATCTTCATTAAGATTAGGGAATTCTTTCCTGGCATCATCAATATTAAATCTATTTGGTTCTGGTAACCAAACTTGTTTCTGTGGACTATACGATATAATCGCCTCACTCACCTTCAATAATGTTAAAAATTCCAACATCAAGCATATATCGCAATAGTACTATTGGAACCCAACATTTTTCTGAAAAATGTCTTCCAAACCAAATATAAGTAATCGGATGGAGATTTTCTGCAAACTCGAATGATTCTACATGAGCAAATCCTGTTAGATCAAAATCTGGTAATGGTCCGTTTATCGCAACCCTGGTCATCTCGTGTGATGGATGTCCGAATCTCTTAAAGTATTTAGAACATTCTCCGTATCCAAGAAAACTTCCAGGATAACACGCTACCATATCGACGGATATAACGTCATTACACTTTTATTTAGTATTCCATAATCCTCCGTGTCCATATTCTACGCAACTTTTATGAATATCTTCAAGAAATTCTGATCGTGTTGGTTTCCATAAATTTTTTTCCTGAGCGAAATG
>JAECUM010050450.1:0-34291 GCA_016617855.1 Megalonaias nervosa | reverse complement strand
ATATATATATAATGTCTTATTATAAACCATCAGTACGACATGTTGGATTTGATCTGACAAACAGATTTTGTAAGAGATTTAATTCCATCAAATCAGCCTCAGGTTATACTGCTATTAAATCTAAAATAATAAGAGATTGTATTAAAAAAGTTGGATATCATTTATCGCCAAAATATGGATCAGTTTGGTTATTCGCGGCTGAAAATGATGTGAGAATAGCGGGTTGGGCAGATGATGTGATGACATTTATTGATAATATGGTTGATATTTTATTTGATAACGATATTTCTAAAGCTATACAAAATTAAACATCTACTGTTGCAACCCATATTTTATTATAATCTTTTTCATATCTGCTAACTCTCATTGGCAGAATATCTGTTAACATACTGTCAATGATACGAAATTCTCGTATTAAATCGCCCATATCATATTTTATACCCCGCAAGTAATATCGAATCTGATCAAGTAATTTTTTATAGGTGATACTTGCTGTTTTGCAAGCATTTTTTTTAGTCGCAAGTCGGGGTTCAATTTTTTTACACGCTGTTGCAAGAGAAACACCGACACCAGATATCATTAACAAAAACGGGTTTAATGATGCACGACTTGAAATTATACCAGAGCTGGTCATGATCAGAGGTAAATATGATATTACTCGAATTATTTTGGTATAGTATTTGTAACATTTTTTTATGCACCAAAGTTTTTTATGATAATATTTATAATATTGCATTAAGGCGTCCACATCTTGTTTTGGAATGTTTTCTGAAATATGATTAAAATCGACTATATTTTTTTTCATTATATAATATTTCTTTACAATAGTGTCATCTAGGTAACTAATTGAGGAGTTTCACATACAAATTCCAAACACCACCAGTATAATGCTCTGGTTAAATTTTTATCAGATGCTTCCAGTAGAAATTTTTTTACGCATTTTTATTTATTATAACAGATACAACTCCAGAAAAAGTATCGATTGAATGACGCCATGGAAATGTAGTGAATATACTGAATTTTGCAATGCTAAATATGGACAGCCTATATATACCAGTGACTTCTGCGGTATGTTTGAGAGTGTTATCTTGCAGTGTCCATACTCCTAATCCTGATGCTACTGTGTATACTACATTGAAGATCTGCTTGTGAGGAATTTTAGTAAGTAACTCTGTTACTAGATTTGTTTTTTCAATGATATTAGGTATTCCATTAATAATGTCGTTTAGTTTTGTGTTAATGTCAGAGAGTTTAATATCAACGGTTGGTGGAGTTCCAAAAAATTCATTAATAGATCTGTTTATATTTCTACGAAAATTCAGGAACGTTTGTAAAAAAAAAAAAAAATCAGTTTTAAATGCGTTAATTTCATCATTAACTGTTTTTATTGCCGTTACTTGATCACTAGCGATCTTAATGTCGCTATCGTCGACGTATTTCTTTGTTGCTGCGTCGAAATCTGATTCTGGTGTTCTAAGATTATTAATACCATCATTGTTCATGTTGAGGAATGCGCGCATTATACCACCGTTGACTAATACATACTTAGATTCTTGATCATCGACGTATTGTTTTGTTGCTGCGTCTGATTCTGCAGTTGGGTCTCCAAGGTATGTAATTTTTTTCCCGACATGATAATATTACCTGTAACTGTCCCACCTATTTTATCAAGTCTGTTATCATCAACATACTTTAACTGCAAATAACTTACCGCTTGAGTTTGATTTAAGTTTGCTGGCGGATACCTGGTCTCTAAATTTATATTGTTTTTTTCCTGACATATCTAAGTTACCGCTTAAAGTTCCATCAGATTTATCTAGTTTATTATCGTCGACTAATTTAAGTGGTGCATAACTAACGGCTTGTGTATTAACAACATTTATTGGTGGATAATCTGTTTCTAACTCTAATACTCGTTGATTTGACATAAACAAGTTTCCCGTCATTGTGTCGCCGGATTTTTTTAGATAGCCTGATAAATCAACCTTGCCGTCTGTTATACTTTCAGCTGTTGAATCTCCTACTAATGTTCCAAATTTTGAATAAAAACTCATTATTTATTTATCGTTTTACAAAATTATATAGCATACAATTATATAATAGTAATGGCAAAATCATCGATATTAAATTTTGACACAGAACGTTTGGTGAAACATAAACATAACAATGAACTTCCAGATTGTCATTATCTTATCGTTGGGAGAACCGGATCGGGAAAAACAAACTTACTTATGAACTTAATTCTCGGAGATAATTTTAACTACGATCGCGTTTATATTTACACGATTAACCCGCAACAGGATAAGTACGAGCTACTTAACAATTATAATGACAAACTTCGCGATGATCTTGAAGCTGGCGAAGATTTTTTTATTATCAAACAACCAGAAGAACTTATTCCAGTTAATCAACTTGATTCGTCCGAACACAAGATAGTTGTTTTTGATGATATTCCGCTAAACAATGAGGAAATGAATAAAATCAGATCGTATTTTTCACTGTCGCGAAATAAGAAATGTAATTCTATTTATCTCGCTCAGGGTTTTATAACGTTGCTAGATTTAGTAGGCGAAATACTGGTTGTTTTATATTATTTCCAGGACTTGACAATGTCGATGTTAGAAATATCGCGAACGAGCAATGTGGTGATGTAACAAAAGATAAATTTATTGAACTATATCATCAAGCAACAGCAAATAAATACGACTTTTTTTTGTTTGATAAATTAACAAATGATACGAGTAAAATGTTTCGATGTTATATTGAAAAATATCTACAGTAATTTTTATACAAAATAGTATATAATTAATGGAAAGACAATCAAAGTACAGAAAACATATAGAAGATCTAAAAAACCTTGCTCAGTCTCAGGCAAAATTTAAACAGCTAGTACTGCAAGCACGACGTGGCCAAGCAGTTGCAGCAGAAACAACAGCTGCCGCTCTCAAACCAGTTACTGAAGCTTTGCTTGGAAAACAACCTGAAACTGGTCAACTATCAGAAGAAGAACTTAAGCGACTACAGGAAAAAGGTTTACTTGGACTAGTTAAAGAACAACAAGAAGCAGCTGCTGGAAGAATTATTGAGAGATCTGATGCGGAGAGATAAAGATTAGCTGAGGCACTTGTAGCAAATATCGCTTATCCGGTTGCAAGACAAGCTGAACTAGATCGGTTGATAAATAATCCACTAGAATTTGAACAAAGACTGGGAGGTTTAACCACACGGGAGATTAAAAATATTTTAACAAATATATCAGAAAGATTAAAGGATATTGAAAAGGAGCAAGAAAGAGTTGGCCAGTTAACGGTAAAGTTTAAAGAAGTTGAAGATCAAAGACGATGGTATATAAAACTAGCAAATAATGAGATAACAAATGATGAATATAATGAATTTTTAGAGAAAGAAAATATAAAAGATCTTGATAATATAAGTAAATGGAGTGATGAAGAATTTAACACATTAATTAATAAATTAACTGTAATAATGAATGACGGTGTTGCTGCTAAAAATGAGTTAAACACAGCTACAGAAGAGATAAATATGATTCAACTTTACGAAAAAATTAGATATGGTATTATTGCTTTAATGGTTGGAAAAACAGCACAAAGCAGTAGAACAAAACCTTTTGGTAAGGAGTGGGATTTTAAAAGGAAATTTTTAAAACTTGATGAAGGTCGTGTAAAACAATATAGAGCAGAAAGAACAGGAACTGGTGTTAGAATATTTTCATCAGTTACTGAAATGATTGGCAGATTAATGCTATTGATATCATCAAAAGAAGCTGGAAATGTTGGTGCTGAAATTGACAATGAAATTATTTGATATACTTGATAATTTGAGATCGGAAAATTTATTAACATCTGACGAATACGAAACTTTACACCTTGATCTGATATCAAATCAAGACGACTTAATCGCGGCGACTTAATTTTATAAAAATATAATAATAAATGTCAGCAACGTTATTACTAGACTCTAGCCAATCTGATAAAGATAGTGCAAATGTTTCTGTAAAATATGTTCCGCCAATAGAACTAGATCGCGAAAAACAATATGAAATTGGACTTATTTCCTGCACTTGTTGGAATGCTATGGCTAACGTAAAAACTGGAGTAAACGATGAATTTTCATTTAGTGTTCCTTTACGTACTCCACCATTTGTCGCGTGGAAAACAATTAAAATTCCACAAGGAGCCTATAATATTGCTGATCTAAATAAAATAATGAAAGAACTTATAACAAAAAATAAAGGTATAGCTGATAATTTTGAGCTTACACCGAATTATAATACTTTACGTACAAGAATGAAATTAAAAGATATAACAGTTAGTCTTGTATCGCAAACAAGTATCGCACCATTGATAGGATTTTATAATTATGTATATCCTGCTCTTAATCGTGATAATCCCGAAACGTATGAAGGTGAAAAGCCAGTAAATATAACTGAAGTAAACACAATACTGATAAATTGCTCCATCGCATCTGGTTCTTATTCAGCTAAAGGCTGCAAAGGTCAAACAATATATAGTTTTTCACCAGAAGTTCCACCAGGATCTCTTATGCAAATTAGTCCACGTCATATTATTTATTATCCGCTAAATGTTGAAAATCAAATAACAGAAGTAAATATGCAGTTGACAGATCAATCAGGAAGACAGTTAGATTTTAATAATGAAATTGTTACTTATTATTTACACCTACGCAACGCGTAGGCGCGTTAGAAAATAAAACACAGAAACTCTAACAAATTCACTATTTTAATAAATAAAAAGATAAAAAATAATATTAGTGTTTTATCACGCTCATACAAACTTTAGAATTAAATAAAATGTTTTTTTTTTAATCTAACATTTTTATAAAAATGTCAGCAACATTATTACTGGACTCTAGCCATAAAAATGATAGCGCAAATTTTTCAGTAAAGTATATTCCACCAATAGAACTTGATCGTGAAAAACAATATGAAGTTGGACTAATTTCCTGCACTTGTTGGAATTATATAGCTAATGTAAAAACTGGAGTAAATGATGAATTTACATTATATATTATATCTATCAGACCTAGTTATTTCTTAGTCTCTAAAACAATTAAAATTCCACAAGGAGCTTATATTATCACTGATCTAAATAAAACAATAAAAGAATCAATGAAACAAGCAATAATAAAAAGTGGCAACGCAGAAATAATAGAAATATATAAAGAATTTGATATGTTTGAGCTAGAACCAAATTACAATACGTTACGCGCTAAAAAATATAGCATTTTATCTTGCATCACCTAGAAGTATCGCGCCACTGATAGGATTTAAACGTGAAAGTTATCATTTTAAAGATCTTAATGTACCTATTACATTTGACGGTGATTATCCTGTAAATATCTCTGAGGTTAACTCAATCTTGGTAAATTGCTCTATTGCATCTGGTTCTTATTCAGCTGAAGGCAGCAGAAGTCAAACGATATACAGTTTTTCACCAGACGTTCCACCTGGTTATCTTATGCAAATGATTCCACGTAAAATTATTTATTATCCGATAAATGTTGAAAATCAAATAACAGAAGTAAATATGCAGTTGACAGATCAATCAGGAAGACAGTTAGATTTTAATAATGAAGTTGTTACTTATTATTTACACCTACGCGTTGCATAGGCACGAGCAATAGTGAACATATTTTCTGAAAGATTTGACAACAAAATTATACAACCTCAGATATAATGAAACAGAAAAAAGTTTATAGAAGAAAAATAGTAGGAGGATTTTTAGGAAATATATTTGCTAAAATTATGAAAAATATTCCAGGAATAGCTCATAAAGTTGCACCAGTTGCATTTGACGCATCAAAAGCTTTTGCAACTGGAGCTGCATCTGCTGCTGGAACTGCTGTGGGGCAAAAAATAGCTGATAAAATAAAAGGCGCACCGCATAGCGGATTACCGCAACGTGGTATACCGACAATCAAACAAGCTATTTCAGAAATAGTACCAACAAAAGAAACTCAACGCGCAATGATAACAACGACAAAAAAACTTTTATCGCCATGAGGAGAACAAATTATACAAAAATTAATATCTAAAGTAACAGCGCCGCAATAGCTTCGCTATCATTGATGACAAAATTTTGTATAACCTAATAAATAAAAAATGTCTGCAAAAAATTATCTAGATTTAGCAGAAATTTATGACACAGACGACACAGTAACAGAATTTGAGTATGTTGAATATCTTGATGAAAATTCCAACGAACCTAATAAAGCTGGCCAAAGAACATTTAATACTCGAGACGAGGACGTATTTCTACTGTCTCATAAAGCAATGTTGGAAGTTCGTGGCCAGATTATGACAGTGGCTGTTCCACCTGCCGCAACTGCAGATGGAACAGAAGTAGCTCTTATAAATGACGGTTGGTGTTTATTTAAAAGTGCTAAATATCAGCTGGCCAATCAAACTGTCGAAGATATTTCAAATCACTTACAAGTTGCAAGTACAATCTTAAATATTATTTTGTTTTCCGATGATTACTCCAGGTCAACTGCAACTAATATGATGTGGTTTAAAGATACTAGAGCTGGAGCAATAATTCCTGTGATAAATGAATTTATCTTAAGAACGGTATTAGCTGCTGGAGCTGATGCTGCCGCAAATGTTTTAATTGTAAGAAATTTTCTTATTAATAATGCTGCCAATTTTGGTATAGCCCCACCAGCTGCAGCCGCTAATGCAGACGCTACAAGAACCTCACTTATTGCTGCTTGCAATAATCTTGGTATAACACCACCAGATGCGGCTGCTGACGGTACTGTAATGTTAAATTTTGTTAATAACGCAATTAGCGTACAAAATATACGTTACAATGAGGGTTATACCAAGAGAAAGACACTTGCACCAGAATCACGTCAAATTACAATGATACTGCCACTAATATTTGGCTTTTGCAGGGACTATAATAAAGTATTTCGTGGAGTTAAGCATACTCTTATTTTAGGTCGATCAGGTCAAAACGATTGCTTGCTTAGGTCAGGTGGGGCTGATGTACAATTTATCATAAACAAACTTGCACTATGGATGCCAAGAATAACTCCGTCTATCACTAAAATGGCGGAATTAAATAATATGCTGGAAAAACACACAAACAGAATTTATTTTCAGCAACATAGAATATATCAAACAGCAGTTCCGAATACCACCGACTACACATGGCGAGTCACAACGACACCAAGTGAACAAAAGCCACGGCAATTATTTGTTGTATTTCAGAGACAAGCTCGACGTAACAACCAACAACAAAATAATGCGATATTTGATAATGCTGATGTTAGGCGAATACATGCTAGAATAAATTAAAATCAATATCCGGAGCGAGCGATAGAATGTAATTTTGCAGATGACGCTAATAAAAACATTACTAGACCGTATATGTATTTACTCGATGCAGTGCAAAAATATCAAGATGTTGGAGATGGATCTCAGATATCAGTAGAGGAATTTCGTACACTTTATCCGATATTTTATTTTGATGTTAGTAAACATAGCGAGCACAGCTGATATTGAACTTACTTGGACACTGGGAGCAGCTCCAGATCCAACAGCGCAGTTAAACGTGTATGCGTTAGTAATAAGCGATAAATTTGTTACAATTGACTCTGTCGGAGGTAAAATGACATTCCAAGTTTGAAAAACTTCAAGTTTAATCTGTAATCGTTATATAGGATGACAAAATATATTGTAAAAGAAATACATTTGACTGATAGTCAAGTTAAAAAATTAGCAGCTGCTGTTGCAAAACAGAGGCAAGTATCATTAAAGGTCAACCCAAGAGACTCCGTCTCTCACACCCAAGCAGGTGCTTTAACAAAATTGTTGTTAACCAAAAAACAAGTAAATAAATACGATCGCAAATAAACTTTTGTTTTAAATTTAAGTGCTGCACAAATAACTGCGATGGCAAAACATGGTGGTTTCTTCGGTCCGGCATTATCTGTGATAGCCAATACATTACTACCTAAAATCTTGCCAGTGTTAGGTACATTAGGATTAGCAGCAGCGTCTGGGGCAATATCTGGCGCAACGGAAAAGGCAGTTAAAGGTAGTGGTATTGTCAGCGGCAGTGGTATAAAGAAAATTTTCGTATAAATGTTCGATGGTAACAATTTTTTGGTTTAATGTTTTGTATAAATGTTCGATGGCAACAATTTTATCTGACTGATAAATATAATACCAAAACGAAAAACAACAACGAAAAGAAAGACAATGACGAAAAAAAAGACACGACAGCGAAAAGGTGGATTTCTTCCAATAGCTCCATTACTAGCGGGATTGGCGGGAAGTCTATTGCCAGATCTGTTAGGACGAGGACGAGGATTAATGTTGCCAGGAACAAGGCCGCGTTAAGTAATTTTGATATACTCGACAAACTAAAAAATTTAAAACATTTCAGTGGAGTTTACTCCAAAGATGAACTTATGGCGATTCCAGCGCAAGCGACACCATCGTGTGTTATAAATATACAGGATTTCGATGACGGATCTGGCACACATTGGGTAGCTGTTTATGATAACAATTATTTTGACTCGTTCGGAATTCCACCGAGCGACGCAGTAAAAAAAATATATGAACAGAATGCAGGAGACTTCGTCTCCAGATACGAAAATAATAAATTATTCGTCTAATCAAATTCAACCAGTTGGAACTTCCACTTGTGGATATTATTGCGTAATGTTCATCAAACAGATGACCAAAACTCCAGATTTTTTAAAGTTTATTTTGCAAATTGATAAAAGACCTTCTCACGCTAATGATGAGATTGCATTTAATTTTTGTAAAGCTACCTAAAGCTTGTAATTAATTTTATCTAAATTACAAATATAACAATGTCAACATATTGTCTTAAATGTAAAACTAACACAGAAAATAAAGACGAAAAAACAGAAAAAAAAATAAATAATAGAATAATGCTGAAAAGTTTTTGCGCAATCTGCGGAAGAAAAAAAGTATGTTTTTGCCAAAAACAAGCGGAGCGGGTTACTCTCCTGACGTTGTAAGGGAGATTATTTTAGTAGACGACTAAATAAATAATGACATGCGGCTGCGATTGCGATAGAGATTTATGTCTCGAGCAAAATAAAATTGTTACATATTGCCAGAAATGCAAAAACAGAGAAATAATTGGAACAGGTATAGATATACATAAATTAATTGGCAAACTGCCGAGACCAAAAGGCGGTTGGACATTGCCAGGCCATAAATATACAGGTCCATGGAATCCTCTTGATGAACAACTCGACGAAAACGATAATCCGCTGCCAGGACAAGAGCCTTACAATCAAGTTGACGCAATAGCAATGCGCCATGATATCTGCTATAGAGATATTGAACTTCCAGACAGCGATCAAAATAAACACAGCTGCGATAAAGTAATGTTAGACGAACTTCGTGAAATGAAACCTGCAAATATACGAGAACGTATTGACCGAAGGCTGGTCGAGGGTTTTATTGGAGCAAAATATAAATTAGGACTAGGTAAAGAATTATATGATGATCTTGCCGTAGAGCTACACAGACCTAAAAAAAAAAACAGGTTCCGCGACGTAAAGTTGTCGCAAATGCCGTTGATGACATCTGGGCGATAGATTTAGTTGATATGTCAAATCTAGCTCAATTTAACCTTGGTGCCGATGGCGCTCCAAAAAGATATCTTTTTAATGTTGTAGATGTTTTTAGCAAATAAGCGTTTAGTATACCAGTTTCAGATAAAACAGGGAAATCGATGACTGATGCACTAAAACAAATTATTGTTAACTCAGAAAGAAAACCAAACAGAATCTGGACTGATCATGGAGCGGAGTTTTTTAATAAAAAGTTTGAGCAGTTTTTAGAGCAAAATAATATTAAAAAATATATTACTGGAAATGAGGGAAAAAGCGCCATCGTCGAGCTATTTAATCGCACGCTCAACGAAAAAATCCATAAGTATTTGACAGCTAAAAACACGAATAAATATATTGACAATTTACAGAAAATTGTTGACGAATATAATAACACAAAACACAGATCCATCAAAATGTCGCCAAATGACGCGATTGCCAATCCAATACTAGCAAACGAAAACATGTACCGCAGACACAAATTTAAAGTTGGCGATAAAGTTAGAATTTCGCTGACAAAAAAAACATTTGAAAAAGGTTATACTCATAACTGGAGTGAAGAAGTATTTGTTGTTGATAAAGTACTTTTAACAATACCAGTTACATACTCGCTGAAAGATTTATTAGGTGAGCCTATAACTGGCAGTTTTTACGAGCAAGAACTTCAGAAAACAGAACAAGATGTATTTGTTATTGAAAATGTTATTAAAAAGCGTGGCAACAAAAGTTTGGTCAACTGGCGTGGATATAACGATAAATTTAATAGTTGGGTACCAACTCGGTCGATATCATCGACTGCGATTTCATCGACAGAATAATATTATTATAAATTTCCTCATATTTTATTAGTACTGACTTACATTTTACTGGTTTACATAAAGAAATTAAATGTGATTTTCTCGCATCATCAACTGGCATTAAATTAAATATTTTAACAAAAATAAAATCGTATTTTATATTTCTTTGTTGTCCAGGTATTTTTACGTTTAAAAAAGGCTGTATAAGTTGCCAAAATATTTGATGCTTTGCGATAGTAAAATTAAATTTTATTATTTTTTTTTAGCAATATGGTACTTAACATCATATCGCCCAGTTGTTGGTCTGCTTAAATTTTTTTTACTAACTACAACATCATCTTCTTCATCGTCATAGTTATACAAAATATCTTTTTCAGTTTAATCAGCAAATCTATCACTAATAATATTTTCTGATGTAACATTAGAAACTGAAACAAAATCTCCCGAATATAGCTCAGCCAGTCTCTCAATCAAGCTCATTATTATAATAATCTTTTATCTAATTAATAAATAATAAGATGTTCGGAGAAATAAAATATCATCAGCTAGTTAATATACTAAATAACAAAGAACTAGCTGAGGCAATTCGAGCTTGTTTATTGGGACATAATTTTTATTTTGTTGATGTTATGATAACATTAGGTGATTCCGACAAATTTTTATTAACAGCAGCGGACAAAATGAAACTTGATACAAATAAAATAATGACATTACGATTTAATCGCGATGATGTCATGGAATTTAGTCATAATTGTCTTTCTCGGAATGATCTGGAAAATATTATTAATTATCGTATATAAAACTAAATCTATCAAATGTCAACATCGATGTTGCTGATTTTCTTTCACCGTCAGCTACTCCTCTTACTACACTTGAATTGATTTTATGATATTTTGTTGCAGAGTAAACTGATTTAAATTTCATTTCTTCTCCAGTTTCAATATTTATTGAAATTATTTGTTTGGTTGGATTTTTAAAATTATTGCTACCACCAGTTCCACGTCTTGTGTTTTCTTTTGACGTAACTAAATATAAGTTTTCCAAACGATTATCTGTTTTATTTTTATTTATATGGTCGAGAACTAAGTTATTAGGAATACCGCCATTAAAAGTTTCAAACACAAAACGATGTGACAGATAACGGACAAAATCTGTTTTTCCTCCACGTACCATGACATGTAAATAATTATTGTTATTCAACTTTCCAATAACTTTTTTTGTTCTTATATGTCGAATAATTCCCTTATCATTTGCCTCATATAGATCAAATCTTGGATGAGGTTGAAATTCATTTTGTAATCCTAAATTTTCAATATTATCATCAGCAACTGTGCCATTTGCTCTATATACTCGTTGTCCTTCTGGAATATCGCCGCAAAACAAAGTATAAATAAAATCTTTTCTAAACATTTCAATTCTTTCTGCATTATCGCCTTTTACTGAAATTAACATGCCAGCTGGCGTTGGTATGCCAATAGCTTTTTTTAGATGCTGTGTTGATAACAGAACCAAACGCATTTGCAGCACATATTTTGTACCTTGGGTGTACATGATAAGTTTCTTTCTCTTCCTCTGTCAGTGGCAGATATCTCAAAATTTCTGTCATTATACTGTAAGGTTTTTCAGATCTCTAATTAGAAAAAATTCAATTAAATATAAAATATTACTATATATATATAATGTTAAACTTGCGAGATATTGCTAAAAAGAGCATTATCAAATCAGAAAAAATTGCTTCAGCCTTTTCAGGTTATGACAATAGTTACAAACTTGATGATCAAAATGTCTTAGCAAATTTTAGCTCTACAAATTCATTTCATCTTTTACAACCTGTTATTTCTCGAGAACTTGCGGCTCATAAAAGTATCAAACTTATAGTCCAATATCATATGATTTTATCAAAGTTACATGCAGTCGAGGATGTACTTTTTGAAACAAAAAGTTTTGACAGCGAAATTTCGGAACCATATTTAACAGCAAAATCGAAAAAAATATTAACTGGAACAAACATTGCCGTGGTCGCCGATGAAATACATCAAGAAATAAACAAAAGATTAGAAGAATTTACTTTGTCAGGATCAGGTTGGAAATTTGAAATGATAAAAGAAGTTTTATTTCACACAGCAAAATATAACGTACTTCGCGGCAGCGGTGCTAATAGCGCTGGCTACGTCGATCTCCCTCAAAAAATTAAAAACAAAAAAATGCTGTATAAATGTAAGAAACAATGATGACAAATGTTTTCAGTGGTCTATTCTTTCTGCAATGTTTCCAAAAGAACAAAATGCTGATCGCGTTAACAAGTATTTTCCACACGAGGACGAACTAAATTTTTCAGGAATAACTTTTCCAGTAGCAGAAAATCATATACCAAAGTTTGAAAAACAAAACAATATCTCAGTATATGTTTTTGGATTAGATGAGGAAGAAAATGTTTACCAGAGATATATCTCAGAAAATGCTACACAGTTGACAATAAATTTATTATTTTATCAGAGACATTACTGTTGGATAAAAAACTTAAACGGATTAGTTGGCAGACAGTACAGTAAAAATAAAAATAAAAAATATTTCTGCTATAGATGTTTGCACGGTTTTTCTAGCGACGGAAGACTGCAGGAGCATCTCAAATACTGCGTTAATGTTCAAAGAATAACTATGCCTAGCGAAAAAGAAACAATATTAAAATTTAAAAATTATAATCATAAACTAAATATTCCTTTTGTTATTTACGCTGATTTCGAGTGTCTACTCGTTCCCGTGGCTGGAGCTGAAAATAATCTGAATAAATCCAGTACTAGAAAAATACAACAGCATATTCCTTGTGGAGTAGCTTATAAAGTAGTTTGTTGCGCCAGCGATAAATTTTCATCTCCGATAAAGTTATACAGAGGTGAAAATCCAGCCGTGTGGTTACTAAAAAATTTAATAGACGAAGTTAATAAAATTTCTAACAGATTACTTAAAACAGCTCCGATGAGAATAACGTCTAAACAACAACTTGATTTCGATAAAGCAGTTGATTGTCATATTTGTGAAAAGTTGCTGGACGATTCCAAGGTGCGAGATCACTGTCATTTAACCGGCCAATATCGTGGAGCAGCTCATAACAGTTGCAATTTAAAATTTCATGCTCCAGATTTTATTCCTGTAGTTTTACATAACTTTCGCGGTTATGACAGTCATATCATTGTAGAAGCTTTTGGTGATGAAAATATTAAAGCTAAACTAAAACTAAATAACGTAATAAAATGTATTCCAAATAATTTTGAAAAGTATATGTCAGTCACGCTCGGCAAATTACGCTTTATTGACAGCCTGCAATTTATGGCAGCATCATTAGATGAGCTAGTAAATGGTGCAGTCATTTCGCTAACCTAAAAAGTTGCTTCGGTGAAAATTATATCGATTTGACAAAAAAAGGTATCTTTCCGTACGAGTACCTCGACGACTGGAGCAGATTTAATGAAACTTCTCTGCCTGACAAAGATAAATTTTACTCGCAACTCAAAAAGGAAAATATCACAGATGACGAATATAAATATGCACAAGATATCTGGAATAAATTTGGTTGTAAAACATTCGGTGATTTTCACGATCTGTATTTGAAAACAGATGTATTATTGCTAGCAGATGTTTTTGAGAGTTTTCGTCAGGTTAGTCATACAAATTATGGATTAGACCCCTGCTGGTATTATTCCGCTCCATGGCTGTCTTGGGACGCTCTACTAAAAACGAGTAAAATAGAACTAGATCTCTTGACAGATGTTGATATGTTTAACTTTATTGAAAAAGGTATCAGAGGCGGAATTAGCGTCATAACAAAGAAATATGCAGCCGCTAATAACAAATATCTGAAAAATTACGATAAAAATCTCCCGTCGAGTTACATTATTTATCTAAATTGTGTGAATTTGTATGGCTGGGCCATGTCAGAGCCAATGGCACACGGTGGATTTTATTGGATAACTCCAGATCAATTTCTTAAAGAAACTGAAAAAGATTTACCTAGAAAAATTAACATCGATTTTTCAGATATCTCATATTTTGTTGAAGTTGACATAGATTATCCTAGTTCGCTACACGATCTACATAACGACTACCCGTTTTGCGCAGAGTCAATGATGATTAATTATAATTTATTATCACATGAACAACGAGCAACAACAACAGCAAAAAATTCGATTGTTAATAAGCTAGTTCCAAATTTGTTAGATAAAAGAAATTACGTTATGCACTACAAAAATTTAAAACAAGCAGTAGATGCTGGACTAATTCTGAGAAAAGTCCACCGCGTGCTAAAGTTTAATCAGTCGAAGTGGATGGCAAATTATATTGATCTAAATACGAAACGTCGTGCTGTGGCTAAGACCGACTTTGAGAAAAACTTTTTCAAGTTAATGAACAACTCGGTGTTCGGTAAGACGATGGAAAACATTCGAAGGAGGGTTTCTATAGAAATTGTCAATGATATTAGTCGCAGAAATAAATTAGTTAACGATGATGGTTTTGTTAGTATGAAAATATTTAATGAAAATCTTGTTGCAATACAACGACGAAAGACAAATTTAAAGTTAAATAAACCGATTTATGTTGGTGCAGCTGTACTTGATATATCGAAGTGGCTGATGTATAATTTTCACTACAATTTTACCAAAAAGCAATGGCCAAATTCGGAGTTGCCATTTACTGATACGGACTCGCTAGTTTATAATATAAAATGTGAAGATGTCTATGAGGATATTTACAAAAATAAAAGTCTGTTCGATTTATCAGATTATCCAGCGTGTAGTGGATTTCAAGATAACTCAAATAAGAAAGTTATTGGGAAAATGAAAGATGAATTTATGTTTGTGCCGGTGAGAGAGTTTGTTGGATTAAGAAGCAAAATGTATGCTGTTATATTAGATGACAATAAACTTACAAAGAAAGCTAAAGGTATTCCTCGAGGATATATGAAAAAGATGATGAATTGGGACGATTTTAAAGCAGCGCTAAACAATATCGTCAGTTTTATCAAAACTAATGTCATAAGAACAAACCATCATAAATTTGAAACAGATACGATCATAAAACGTGGACTAAGTAATTTTGATGATAAAAGATATTGCAGCGATGGAATTAAGACTCTAGCAATTGGACATTATACAATTAATTTTGTCTAAACATTAGAAATAATGTTTCAAAATTTAGTATTAGCAGATGGAGTTAATAGCAAAATAAAAAAAATAATGGTCAATAGCCAACAATTATCATTTGAATTTAATGATGAAATTTCAGGTATTTGTTTTCGCAAACTTGACAGAATCAAACTCTCCCTTATTAGATCAGATGGCAGCAAATACCTTAGTTATCTCGAAAGTTTACGAGACGAGCTTGAATTGAAATATGACAATTTACATAATCCAATCAGCCAGCAACAGTACAAAAAAATTAACATAGACTTAGACAGGTCAAAGGTTTTTGCAAAAGGTAGTAAATATCTTCTCAGTAAGATAGCGATGAAAGAATTATTTGAGTGTCGTCGTAAAGTATCTGGTAGAGTTAAATTCTCGTTATATAATCATGATAGTACATATTACTTGATAGCAAGTGTAGAAATACTATCTGTTGGTCAAGAAATATAACCTTTTTAAAAAGAAAGATTATACTGTTCCAGCTTAGTTTAAAATCTTTGTAAGCTATCTAACATATCATATGTGATTTAGATTTTACATTGTAAAAATTTGGTTTATTTTTTTTGGCTATAAAACTTATAATCAGTGAGTTTTAGTCTTTTTATCTCAATTTTTTACTTAATTCACTGCATCTTGATCAAGCATAGGTATTAGTTGATCAAGCGAGACAACTCCGTTAAGCATAGGTATTAGTTGATCAAGCTAGACAACTCCGTTAAGCATAGCTTAGTAACAAGCAGTTGTCTGCTATGTTATGTGAACTTACATAAGACTAACGTTGGTTTTTTATTAAGAAGCATTTAACTCCAGAAGAGAACTTGCACAGACAAACAGACAGACAAAAAATTCAAAAAAAAAAATGATTGTGACTATAAATATTCTAACTAACATACAAACAGACAGGCATAAAATTCAAACAAACTGTAATTGTGACTATAAAGCATATGAGATTTAACTTCACACAGCAAGTTATTTTTAGATAGCATGTGTAGCATACGCATAATAAAACTTATTGATTTTTCTTACTATCTCCTAGCAACGGCGGATGAAACACAGACTTTTAACTGACAGAAATGTTGATTTTATACACATTGTATAGACCTCTCCAATGTATTTGGAAATTGAAATATTTTACAATAAATGTTATTTTATTCAGAAATCCACACTATAGTTTATAATAATTATGATTTTTTTATTCTGTATATTGTAATAGCCTGTGTAGTACTAGGTAACTATATAATAACTTTTTTTAAAACATATATATATATATATATATAACTGAATTTCATAGCTCAGTGTTAAGAATGCTGGATTCTGATACTGCCGCCCTGAGTTCGGTTCCCTTCACGGACGAAATCGTTGGGTAGGGCTCTGGATTTGCCCCTCGAAATGTTAGGAAGGGTTGGGGGGTCCGGAGCATTACCTCGACATCGAGCAAACAAAATACACTCTCCCACTATGTAAACACGTGGTGGGTGCTCTTTTGCACTCCTAGGTGTCGCCATGGTGGGAGAGTGTACGAAATTTGTTGGACGTAGATAAGGCCCCCCGCTAGGATAAGTTAGGATAAGTTAGGATAAGTTTATGTTATGTGTTTGTACCGTCTGTGCCGTCTAAAAATAAACAGCGGGATGATGTGAGGTCGCGACCTTGTGACTTCGCTAAAAGGGTACCCCACACAAGGGCCATTCCAAAAAAACCATAGCTAGACTAAAAATAAACCTCATTAGGTTCCTGGTCACAACAAAGACCTTTAAATAGACAGCCCTCTGAGTTTCTAAAGCTTCGGTTTCGGATATTTAGGAATTCGCTGGGGGTAATATCCTAACAAAAATGAAGAGTCCAGTTAGCCACAAAAAAAGGCTTACATATAAAATAGACTGCCCTCTGAGTTTCTAAAGTTTCGTCTCATATATTTAGAAATTCGCCTTGGGGGTATGTCTGAAAGAGACTCTTGGAACCTCATTAGGTTTATTTGACAGAACTCATGGAATGGTAGACCGAATGTCATCCTGCTGTTTATTTTTTGTCTTTTAGTTTAGAAATATCGTTATCAAATAAAATATCAACCATATTATCAATAAATGTCATCACATCATCTGCCCAACCCGCTACTCTCACATCATTTTCAGCCGCGAATAACCAAACTGATCCATATTTTGGCGATATATGATATCCAACCTTTTTAATACAATCTCTTATTATTTTAGATTTAATACCAGTATAACCTGAGGCTGATTTGATGGAATTAAATCTCTTACAAAATCTGTTTGTCAGATCAAATCCAACATGTCGTACTGATGGTTTATAATAAGACATTATATATATATTTCATTTGTTTAATGTAAATGTTGTCTAAAACTATAAAAATAATTTCTAGAGTGTAATAGTAGTAGAAGTAATTGAGTTGTTTCTATCTCAGAGACCCCCTACCCCAACAAAATATATTTTTGTCAGAAATATGAAAGTCATCATTTTAAGCTAAAAAGGCTGCTGACAAAAATACTAACGTGTAACGTTTTGTGGGGGTAGGGGGTCTCTGAAATAGAAACCTCAAATTACTTCTACTACTCAAGATTATCGTAATGATCAGGTTCGTATACCAGTCTGCATCTGACAGTTAGAATCTAGCAGAACTTGAAGTAACATTCGCTTGTCCCTTAATATATACAACATTTATGTGGATACAATTCTTCTGTTCAGTTTTCCACTGGCAAATTGAAAACAGACTATAATAAATCTAGCATTGGATTACATAGACAAGAACTATAAAAAATGCGCAATAAATGTTAGAACAATAAAACGAAACAATTCTCTCCCATAAGACAGATAAGAAAATACAATTTTACAAATTCACATACCTTTACATCTAGATATATTGCAGCATGGAGTGAACCGAACTCACTAAATCGAGACAATTACGATACAAATATAAATAACCCACCTTAGGTAACGTTGTACGCAGAAACGAAGCCTGAGTACATTTTATTCCAAATACACGTTAACAATAAATATAAACTATTCCGTGATACTAGCTTTTCTCAATGATTATATGTTATGTCTATTTGTATTTTGTAATTGTCTATAGTCCAAAATTAAGTTAATGGTACACCAGGCCAGTGACATTTCTTTCGCAAACAACATAATGCATAGCTAATGTTTCTCTATAATTATATATTAAATATTCAAATCATTATTAATGGAAGTAAACATGTTTTCTCATTTCTGAATGTGGATATTAGTCTTTTACTTGGAAATTCCAAAACCTGCTCACAATTTTGAATGTTTTAGAGAGGAGGCTCTAATATTTTGTCTTAGCCTTCTATATCAATGTTGTTTACTTGAAAATTACTCATTCTTGCCTCAACATCGGAAGTGGAATCAGTATTTTTGTGCCTTTTAATTTGGGTGGATTTAATTATTCAAATTATTATTCACTGAAATATTACAAAGTGATCAATAGTGTTTGTGGACTAAAGCATTAATTTGGAATTATAGTGAATTCAGTCAAGGACATTTTGGATTATATAATCGTGATACATCAAAAGAATGTTTTAACATATCGTAATTTTCTCGGCTATTGCACGTTAGCAGGTTGGAGACTACCGGCACATCAACACATGCAATATTGGAATTTACTTTAAGCAGCACTGGAGTTCAATTGAAACTTCATACATTTGCACTTGTGATAGAACTTTCAGGACTATTTGGGATTTAATTCACAATTCTTTAACGTCTTTTTAAATTTTAAGTTTGTATTCTAGGGAAATACATTATTTGTTGCATTTTTTCAAAACCTCTTGGTTGTCGCCCTTTCCTGTTACTTAGTTTAAGGCCATAGATTCTTAACAATACAAGCAAGCGTTTCGTATTTTGTAATGTTCATTAAACCTGTGTTGAAAAAGTAGAAATGTGTTCATGGAATACACATGCCCCAAAACAGCACCAAAATACTGAGCTTAAAAGTAGATAACGGTATTGACAATTGATTTACATTTTGGATGACAATATACGGGCAACCACTGACGTCATGAGGAGTAATAATGGTCGTGTTCACCACGTATCTTACATGTGCATAAAGCTTATGATGGAAATTGCCAGTTATCACATAGATGCATGAGAGGTGATAATGGAAAGGCGCTTGCTTTGGATGCATGTCATAGAACTTATCGAGCATTGACAGTTGTGAAAGGAATGCTGTTTATTATTATTATTATTATTATTATTATTATTATTATTATTATTATTATTATTATTATCATTATTATCATTATTAAGTGGTGGTAGTAGTAGTAGTAGTAGTAGTAGTAGTAGTAGTAGTAGTAGTAGTAGTAGTTTATTCTAAAGTTTTCCATTGCTACTTATTGTACTAATGTGACAGTGTTGCAATCGGGATAAATCGTAATGAAGACTTTAATGTTTCTGATAGTGATGAGAATGAGTATCGCGGAGAAGGACGTTCATTTTCAGTTTAATAAAAATACCAGTGAGAACAATCAAAGGAAAAATAACAGCTAATTTCGGGCAGATACGCATTTACTTTCGAATAGTCCGAACCCCTCGCACTGACAACAGGTGTGTGAATGTTGAATACATAAATAAGCTAGAAAAGGACAATGGATCGGACAAGAAAGACTAATGGCAAATATACTTCGGAAACAAAGGTTTGAGGTCATCATTTCTTTGATCATCGGTTAGTTAATTAACCAAATATAATCTCTTACATTTCATAAAATAATTTATGCTAGATAGGTGCAACAAATTGTGAGTGAGAATGGCTGCTATTTATATTGTTATTCTTGCGAAAACAACATAAACTAATAGAAGAGTTTTACGGTCCAAGAACACAAATAGGGCTAAAGAGATATAAATTAAGCTTAGCAAACACTGGTACAAAAGGTACGCATATATGTATTATTCGTTGTTCATAATCGAAACAAGCCTATCTGAATATCTCTTTTATTAATGATGGGAACATGTTTGGTTCTGAGTCGTTGAAACATAATGCCTATTTGTAGTTCGAGTAGTAGTTTTTCCTTTTAATCTGTTCGATCTTCGTCGTTTTGTTCTAATAGTCGTTCTCACTAAGTCGTTCTTCGAGGTTATTTTGAAAATACATGTAATCATGTCCGTTTCAAATTAATGTCATTTTATTCAGCTATTGCTATTGTGTGAGCTTTCTATTGCACGTTTTAATACCATTGCTATTATCTGTCAATGCTGGCTTTTGCTATTGTGTGACCTTTCTATGGCATGTTTTATACCATTGCTATTATCTGCCAATGCTGACTATTGCTATTGTGTGAGCCTTCTATGGCACGTTTTTATACCATTGCTATTAAATGTCAATGCTGACTATTGCTATTGTGTGAGCTTTCTATTGCACGTTTTTATACCAGTGCTATCAACTGTCAATGCTGGATATTGCTATTGTGTGAACTTTCTATTTCACGTTTTTATACCATTGCTATTATCTGTCAATGCTGACTATTGCTATTGTGTGAACTTTCTATGGCAAGTTTCTTATGCGGCTTAAGCAAGAGAATAAGATTTTCCAAATCAGAAGCTTTCTATTTTGTTTATTTTGTTTTTTAGTATTTAATTCATTTTTCCTTGTCCTTTCGTCATCAGCTCTGATTCACCATTTTATATGAGAATAATACGATTAATTATATGCAGCGATGATTTCCAATAGTCCAGTTTGTCCTGTAATTAAATTTGTCATAATGATTTCCAATAGTCCAGTTTGTCCTGTAATTAAACTCGTCGTGCATAAATCTGGGTCGTCCAAAGAAAAATAAGAACGTTTACATCTCATTTTTATTCTTTAGTGTGAATGTTCAATTACTTTAAATAAAGGCAGCGAGTAGACTACTACAATTTCTTTTACAGGATTAAAAATAATTTACTAATTTATCAAATCTTCCTAGATTTGAATAAGTACTAATTCAGACAGCAAGTATTGTTAAGTATTGCAGAGATTAATCACTAATAAATATCGTTAATTATGACTGACTGATTTTTGGCAAACTTCAAACTGTTGAAACGTAATGATAAATATATTGATGTATTTATATTGACAACTGATAATGTTTAAGGTGATGTTGCTAAGTGCAAACTGTCTATTACAACACAGTTGACAATTTACCTGTCTTTGATGGACACGTGCTTTCTACGGATAATTCAGAAAATGAAAATGAGAATCAAATAAGTAATTGATACATACTTAACGTATTTTGAAATAAATATTTTTATGAAACATATCCATTACAGTACATGTTAGAATGAACATATGCAAATATAATATGTGTAAAACATAACAAAGAATACATAATACTTAGTACAAAAAGAATAGAATCGATGGAATGTGCTAATCTAAAATTACATAATGGAATGTATGGATATTCTAATACCAATTCACAATGGTAATCATATATAATCAAAAGGTGATTATCAAGTATCGGTATTTACGTATTCAATGTAGATTTAAATGTATTTAGAAATGTGTATTGTCATTACTTGAAGGTCCAAAAACAAGGGCACTGACAGATAAAGAATGTGGTGTGCTTCATTGAAGTCAATGTATGTACTCGGTAATATATTCAGATGCCGTTGATGGTTTTGGTGACGTTTGTGGTATTTATTATTATCACTATCCTACTCATTTTTGAAAGTTAAACCACAAATATTTTCCATAATTATCAAGTTTCATTTTCGTTTCTTTTATATTTTTAATACATTGTTTCTTTAATATTTGAGCTTAAAGTAAAATAATTTGTACTCTTCTGTAGTTCCAGAAACTGGGGAGGATAATACAGATGGTACTTTACTAGGATCTCTTTTTACTCTGAACAATACATTTGTCATTTGGAAATATCCGAACCCAGTCCAGTTTCGTTCCTGGTGTTCACATCTATCAATTCCATCTCAGTAGGTACACAAGCACTCCCTTGATTCGTAACATCCGATTTGATGCCTCCCTTGACCGGTTGGTCAGATTTACATGTCTTTATTTGTTCATCATCTATTGTTGTGAAGTCGGACGATGGAGGCCGGGAAATGCCTTCATTTGCTGATTCTCCGTTACTGACAAATCTCCTCAAAAGAGTCCTGGTTTTATACCACCTGAAATAATAATAATAATAATAATAATAATAATAATAATAATAATAATAATAATAATAATATTATTATTATTATTATTATTATTATTATTATTATTACAATGCATACTTTAAAAAAATAAGGACAAAAATGAAAATTAAAAATAACAAATTATAGTAATGATAATGAAGAAGAAGAAGAAGAAGAAGAAGAAGAAGAAAAGGAAAAGTGCAGTAATCAGTCCTGAAAGGACATAGCACATATATGCTGTCCAGATCTGGAAATCAGATATAGAGCATACATTTCGGATGAAACCAAACAAATGAGTTTGAGTCATAGATGTGAAATCTAAAGGGTCTATCTCTGATGCAGTGAATTCAATAGCTGTTCGATCCACGCTGTACTGTTCCAGTGAAAAAGAGATGGAGCATGATTAGCTTTGAGGACTGCCGAAGTGGCTGAAGGAAAAGAAATTACTGACTAACAAGAAGAGGACTGTGACCTACATCGCAGATAAAGAAGTACTATAGCAATAGATTTACGTTGCATGCATGCTGTTATAATAATGACTATCTTGTGTATGGAAACACAATATTGGCCACTTTTGTAAATGTCTATAACACAACAATATTGTGTAGGATACAAGCACCGCGAGAACATTTGCAAATTTATAAATCTCTAGTTTATCAAATAGGAATACAGAAACAACGGTAGACCTCTTTAAACACTTCGATACAATTTCCAGAAATATAACTTCACGCATGTTTATTTTCATTGCTTCTGAATAAACCATCGACAGCCCTAGAGAACTCATATAATTATAACCGCAAAAAATCCATTCCAGATCCTAAGCAATGCTATATTTTCTTCAATGAAAACTGAATAGAGCAAACTCTGATAGGGAAAAGTGATCAGCCAAACACGGATTGGAAAATCAGAATAGAGCAAATACTGATTGGGAAAAGTGAATAGAGGAAGCACTGACTAGGCACAGCACAAACCATCGTATAAAGTTATGTTATAATAAACGTTGTCAGACATTGGAACAAACCGTTTCAAGCGTTTAACAATAAAGCAGCAATGCCGATATTGGGAGATAATGTGTATTTTCTATTACAATTTTGAAGAATATATCAGTATCTTCAAAGCTTAATTTTGGTTGAAACTATTCTATCAGTATTGATGCATTAAAAAAGGCACTCCAACGGTAGAAAACTAATCTGTAAAAGTGCAATAGTAAATTGTAAAGGACATCAAGGAAACAAAGCATTTAAAACTTTAGAAAAGAAAGTACATAATGACGATGCTTATACTGTCAGGGATGCCAACTGGTGATTCAGTTATCGCCATCACTGGTGTTACAGATATTGCGACACAATCTTCTTTCAAGATTCGTTTCAGTGACTTATCTGATTTAAATTGTTCCCAAACGTTTAAATTTAAATTCTCCATGCTTGCCCTAAATAACCTATCCTCTCAATTCTAGCTCGACTTCGGTGGTTGATGATGTTTTTCAACATGGATGGAAAATTACTGCTTTGAAGTCTTCAAAGGAATCATCAATCATAGTCTATGATTCTCTTACATCTCTATTAACGGCTCATATGTGTCTAGCATTTGCATATCTGTTTCCTCGGAGAGATGTTCTTATGCATATTTGTTTTGTGTTTTGTAATTATTATTATTATTGAAAGGTAAACATGTTTACTTGGATCTGAGCTCAGGACATTAGTATTCCAATGGGAATTCCCGGTGTAACTGCTGTTTGCCATGTTCATTACTAAAGTTATTGTTAATAGCCTGAAATTATTGAAAACCTAAAATGTTCTAAAAATAAACCTTTGACATTTGACTAATCCTGGTCTTCACCTTGTGACTTAGGGTTTGATATAAGCGGAAGTAAACAGAAAATCCTTATTCCTTTCTTAACATCAGTCTTGAGAGGAATCGTTTCTGTTAGTGTTCAGTTAGAATTTGAGAGGATTTATTAATTTAATTTATTCATTGGGATTACACCGTGTTCATTAATACTTTTAGGGCTAAATCACTATTTTGGGACTATTGTAATTCATTCAGCGATATTTTGGATTATATCATTGTGATACATGAAGACTGTCGGAACATCAATACTATTTCAAGATATTGGTATATCAGCAGGTTCAGAATTTGAATTAATTTGGAACAAGAATTGAATTCATTCGGAATACTCGTTACTTCTGGACTTATGATATAACTTTTGGGAATATTTAGGATTAAATTGACAGTACTATAAGTTCTTTTTAAACTTTTCTTTTTGTATTCAAAGGAAATAAATTATTTTTTAATTTACAAAACTTGTTAGTATTCGCTTTTTTGTGTTACTTAGTTTACGACCATTGAGTCTTAAGAATGTATTTGTTGCCTTGGCACAACAAAGGTTCAAGCAGAAATTCTCTTCCAAAGAAGCAATGGAATTCAGGTTGTATATTCTGCAATATAGAGTCAACACCTTTTACCCGTCTATCATCTTTTCTTATTCAGCATAGCAAGAGTAACATGTTCCTACTTGTTTTACTTGCTTTAGTAATGGGTACTAAACTGATTGTTTCTTTTCTTAAAAATACTAGCCAATTTTCCATTAAGTGTCCAATAAATGAGTTTTATGTTTTAGCATTCTAAGATTGATCCTTTTACATTTTTTCTTCTTGGTACAGATTAAAATTATGGCGTACAATTCTAGTAGCTCAGCTTGTATGAACCTCTTCAAAACGCCATAGACATTGGTATGCAAAATCAATCAGTAGCATGATTTACAGTATCACCTACTTGTGTTTGTTGCGAGCCAACCACATCATTACCTTCACATGCAGGGTTTTCACATTATGTCATTCGAAAATCTATAATATCATCCGTCATGTTTTGGGTCGTGTACATCGGCAGAAAATGAATAACTTACGACAAAGGTGACTGTTCACTTTAGATTATCTACTATCCTAATTATATTACTATTAAATGGAGTATAAAAAATTAAATGTAATTATGAATGTAAGATTAGCAACGAGCCAGTGAAAATAACGCTATTAAATGTCCACATATAACTCAGTTTGGAAGACCACTTGGCCGAAATCACAATTCTTGAAATCAATGCAATACGATGAAACTGTTTTGTCCTTTTTGTGCCTATTTACTCGTTCGGTCAGACGAAAAACTCTCTTTCTACAGTTTCACAGAGGTACAGATATTAAGAGATTGCTGGTACTTAATGCATACCAGGGTATTCATCTTAAAATCAACAGGAATGGAAATATTAATGCACACACAATGGATATTTATTTCGTCCCCTGATGGCTTGGTAAATATTCAAAACAATCAGTTTAAATCAATTATTTTTTAAGCGTGTTTGTTCCGTGCCATACGAGGTATGACCAATAGTTATAATTCAGATCCGAAGATGATCGATCCGAGGATAAACTTGGTCAGTTGTTATATTTAATTATTGATAGTGACCAAGGTGAAAAAATACTTTCTTGCTACGATGTAACTTTTGCAAGTGCAAGGACAAATCAACAGTGGTAACATAACTGGAAGAGAATCAATCTATTCCGCACAAAATGAAATGAGAAATTTCAGATACTTTGAAAGAGCACAAATTAAATTAATTTAGAATTTATTTTGATTACAAAGCTCGTACTTCTCCTGATGGTAAAGTATTTACATTATCTACTACGTTAGGTCATTTTTTTGTCGTACACTTTTGTGTTCCTCTGCATTGTTTTCCGACCCGAATCAATGCATCCTTTATTGTAACCCACATATTAATCTAATGTGTGTGCCGGTTAGTTAATCTTCGAAACACATGATATATCTTTATTCATTAGTGGTAAAACAGAGACATTGTCTTGTGGATAGTCACTAGTGTTATTCAGTGCTATGCATTTATCAATGTAAATTATTTCGGTATCAACATATAAATGAGTAACGAATGTAAATCAGCTAAGAATAGTCTCGTATTACTGTATTTAGTGCGTAAGTCGGTATAACATGAATCGGGCATCAGCCATGTTAATAGCTCTTCCACAGCAAATCCATCATTGATTCGGCTGATTTGATCAATGATTTGCCGTATTGGCGGTCACGAAATCTTCGACGATTAGTTTTATCTTTGACTTGAGGTACATACAGAATCCTGATGGAATGTATTTTTGTAATGTCATGTTTTGATATTTCATGTCCGAAACACCTTTGATTTGACAACTCGTCTTCGACTTGCAGGATATATTTGACTATAGCATAACAATGCTATATTTTCGTTGGTGTGCAATATGAACTCTTAGTGCACGATACATACATTTTGTTCTTTTGTCATGCATGTTTATTTGCGATGTCACAAATATGCATAAATCTTTTATTCCAGTATATGGTACCTCCCATCAATGTAGCTGTTAGAGTCATCGTTTTTGAAGAGAATCTGATTAACATGTCCGTGTCACACTTTCTCCAGGCAAGTTTTGTTTTTGGAAAGGTCGAGTTGAAATCAGCAGCGTTGTCGATTATATTCTGTTTAACTTGGAAAATTCCAGGGATACCAATATATATGATTTTGAGAAGGAACAAGCATTGAACAAAATTAGGCCTAGGATAAAACCCATGCGAATCACGAAAGAGGTCCGTAAACTACTAGTCTCAAAGTTAAAGTGGGATAATCGTTCATAGTCATCAGTATCAGAGCAATGCAAAATATCAGGCACACAACCAGCTTTCTGGATTAGATTAAATAAGGAGCTGCAAAATAATGGTCAGAACGACTAAAAACTAATTACCATCTAAGGTGTTCTGCATCTTCTGGTAATGTAAATAATGCCTTCGTTGGAAGATTGCAGTGGATTCCAGAGCATCGAAAATCGAGACCAAGCAGGAAAGAAAGAACTATGAAGAAAAGAGTGTATAGACTTGGAACGGAAGAAATCCTTGTCTAAGGTAAAATTACATATGAACCAGAGGAAAACTCACTGAGAAATAATCTTTAAAATGACGGAAACTTGCAATGTATTGCTAGTTTAAAGGAATAACTGGCAGGTTACGCTTATTGGAAATGTCTTCAGATTTCAGAGTACAAGAGAGAAACAGGATCACTAGTGTTAGTAATGCGAGATCATTCATTCGTGGCTTACAGTAAGAACAAATCTTCAAAATCAGGATGTCTCACCAGCGTGAAAACTACACACCATTGAATATAAGACGGTTAATAATCTAATCAGTGAGAGCAGCAAGTTAGACCAAAATGAGTTTCATACGACAAATCAGAACCTTTTGTACATTATGAACATTTTAAGAAAACCCATATGAAGTGCACAGACACATGATATGATCATATTGCAGAAACGGTAGCTAAAGACAGTGTCATGTGGAACTGCAACATCGACACAGATCGCATTACATACCACAGTGGCTATATATAGTTAAATTCCAAAAAGACAGTGACCATACATACATCATTAGCACAGCAGGGAAATGTCAAATTGATGAAAGTTAAATGATCTGGAAAACAGGCAAGAAACTTGAATATACCTTAGGAAAATTGAGATGCCACTGAAGTCAAAACCTACCTGACAAGAAATTGTCTCGCTTGACAACATAAAGAGTACGCATAGTCCTTCAGACTTAAAGCCACAAAAGTGGTCTACTCTGCCCGGTGCCGTTTGCAAATCGATAGGCAACCTAAGCATGGTAGTTTTCATTTTTCGAGACGTCTGATATGCTTGTAAAATATGAGCATGCAATTAGTCGTAATTAGGGTTGGTCTTTTTGTGGGTTTCATTGTTTGTTTGTAAATTCTTTAAAATTTCTTTAAATTTATATTTAGTTTGTTATGCTTCTTAAAGACCAAGCATAACAATATCTGATAAACGCAGATCTACAAAATATAGAATATGGTTCTAAATATCTTAATCCTACATAACACTGTATTACAATCGTTCCAAGTTTGTAGCAAACAAAACCAAATTGTGCAAGTGACAATGACTAGTTTAGTTCATGACTGGACATTGATAGCATTTGATGAAGGTGATGTCAACAAGACAGTGGTAAACTCCTTAGGGAAAATACTTTTTAAAAGATATATCTGATGATAGTCATCATCATTCCAAGCTGAATGCCCTACAAGATTTGCGGTTGCTAGCGTACATGAAAACTAAAATCAGAATGTGGTGTCTTTCCTGATAAAATGTCGTGTGCAGCTGTTTTGACCAGTTTATCTACCCTTTCAATTTAATTTATGGTGATGAAATTTAACGCCCTTGGTAAGTGATATACATTTCTTATAGTTGACGTGTCCTTTCATTTTATTATAAGTTCAAATCATCACTGAAAAATACATTCAAATTTTGATCCTTTCTCCTGTTAAATCTACACTCGTTTACAGCTCTATAGAAAAAGCCCTGGTATCGTCCGATGGTTATTCTATTGATACTTAATTCCAGTGTAGTTTGAACACTGATTAAGGGTACTGTTATCGGGTTCTTACCTTATTTTGTCTTGGGGTTGCACTATCGATTGACGTGGATAGATGCTTAAAAATCCTTTATTTATACAAATTGACACGAAATGTTTATCGGTCGATTTTATATCGATGCATTGAAACAGTTTGTTCCCACACTCACAACAAATAATTATTTTCATATTGTTTGAATAATCGTAACATTTCTTCCATTATTGCACAAGTATAATTTTATGAAATTTACTTATTGTGTTCTTCTTTGCTAAAGCAATTTTTTATCCGTTTCCTTCTCTTCGTTGTTAACATGCAGTTAAGCAAAACATGTCAATTTGTAGGACTAGTTTTGTTCATTTTGAGACGAGTCATTAACGTTTGAAGTGATCAGTTGTATGCCCTCCATATATTTTAATGACACAATGTTTCCAGGTTATAAAAATTAAAAACGAATTTTAATCTATTCATTGAATCATCTCATGTCTTACATCGCATATTTACTTACACTTTAAAATTTTCACAACATTACAGGTCATTTTGTATGTCGTTGAGCACGAACTCCTTAACGCATAATATCCACTGAATATTGTCAAAATATAAGTTCTCCAATTTATCAACAGCATGGATACCTAATATATCCTTTCTGATTTTAAAAAATTCGTCTGTGAATTTTGGGTTCATTACCGGATGAAAATATTGACTTAAAATTCGCAACTATTTATATCTGGCCTATTTCATATTTAGGCGTTCCAGAAGTATCAGCTGTTAAATAGATGAATAATGTAATTCAGAATTTCAATGCAAGTTTCTGAACGCTCGCATAAATTGAATTCATTCTCATGGATCTGTGAAATATGCAATTATATATTGAACCGCTTATGTAAGAGATCTCGAATTTAATTAGTTACATTTCTGTTAAATATTTTCGCAATCTATTATCTACGAATCTATTAAACCTCTCCACACAGAAAACATTATATCTGAGTAAGTTAGTAATTATTGACAAGTTTCTTTCTCAAAGAACTCCTTTACCTATCCGTTGTACACTCTTATAAAGATTTCTCTAAATGCTTTTGTGGTCTTTATTATCATTCACTTGCTTTGTCATATATCTAACATATGCTTGAAATCATTTAAACAAATCCTCTTTATTGGAAATAATTTTCTGACTTGTTTAAATACGCGAATTCAGATGTTTGATTCTTCGGTTATTTTAATCTCCTTATTCCCACCTTGTTTATATACTTTCACAAATACCTAATATTTACAGAGGAAAATAGATCAATATTATATGCACTCTATACCAGTCATGTATTCTTCAAATTTTGCAATTTAAACTGAAAGCCAATGTAATAAATTGTTAAGTTTTCAAGGGCATATTATAATTATGTAGATAGATATTTGAACGAAATACGTTTGTTTATTTTTCAGCTTTTAGTGTGCAAAGGTATTTATAACAAAGCAGATTTGGAACAAATACACGGAAAAAACATTTAATTTCCTATTTCGAGAATCAAAAAGGATTTCTTCATTGTCTTATAAAGAGAACAAAAGATAACATTAAATGACCACTATATTGAAATAACTAGCCCTTTCAATAAACCCAGTGGTAAGCGACAGAGGCTATAGAGTGCGAAACAGTGGTAAGCGATAGAAGCTATAGAGTACGACACAGTGGTAAGCGATAGAGGCTATAGAGTACGACACAGTGGTAAGCGATAGAGGCTATAGAGTACGACACAGTGGTAAGCGATAGAGGCTATAGAGTATGACACAGTGGTAAGCGATAGAGGCTAAAGAGTACGACACAAGTATTTTATTTCACATTGCGAATATTATATTTCTTGATACTGGTTAGGTCCCTTTATATTATAGTTTGGAAACCTTATTACTTTTGTCAGGTCGCACCCCAACGATTTTGCTAAAACTGAAAATGATTTTAAAATCCAAAATTAGATTTAAAGTGGTCTCTAGAACTTCAAGTTATAAATTACTTATTATGAAAACAACGTTAGTAAAGGCAGCGTTTGGCAAAGACAGTAAAATATACAATAGATATATGAGTTTGAATGAAGATTTTCAGCTATTAACATATTTTGTTACCTATAATATACAAATATCTACTGTCTTATTATCATATGAAGATACATTGTCAGATATAAAATACTGACTAAATATATTTGTACCGTTTATTTTATGCTTTTTATTTACCGACAATTGTGGACAGGGAGGGCAGATTGCGGTGAAACCTTTGAATTATATTTAAAAGTTTTGTATAAGCACGTGTGTTGTATCTTGTCTGTCAATTCACGAAAGTAATCTGTTCCGAAGATTACATGCAACAGACCATTGTGGAAAGCAGAATATGCAGGGATATCCTGTAATCGTTGTTTACGCTAAATCAGGAAGGATGTTGCTTCAATGACTTGAATTACACAGTTGAATTTACCTCTTAAACCACTAAAATCCTGGGTTGAAAGCTAGGATCTCATTAAATAATGCAATCTTGAGCCATAGAGGCACTACCCCTCTGATGAATATTATGTACCGGTAGATTTTTATGACTTTGAATTTAAATCATAAACAATAACACATTTTGTCTCTAGTGTTTAGTTTGAGTATAATTTTTTGTTCTTCAGCTTTTAATTTCTTGCGAAATTTCTTTTAAGCTATTTTGACTTTCTGTTTCATGTATCTATTATTGTTATTCTAAATTCCCGTTTTATTGTTTCTTGTGTTGTCATCCGCTTATCTGTAATGAACTTTTCCAAATGTGAATAAGACGTAAACATACTTTTCTTTCCGCATCTGCATTGAACTGAATCATTATCACTGGTTTCTGCCATCCAGTAAGAGAGTAAAAAGATCGTAGCTTGCACGAGCAATTCTTAATCTATTTCATTTTTGTGGGACGTATTGTTGTTTTCCATTCTGTCTTTTTGTTTTCTTTATATCGCTCTTATCACATATGTTAACATAGTTGGCTGGTTATTCTTAGTACATTTGACGTAAGCTGATAAAGTTGTTTAGCGTGGTCTCTTGATCTAGAGGCACATCTTGAATGTTTTCTTATTTGTATGTGCCTATTCACTATCTGTGTAGAGTTTATAAATTAGGTTACAGCCACCCTGCTGAATTGTAAAATGTAGAGTGATATTTCAGTGACAACAGATCATAGACACTTGATTACTTGAATAACAGACTGACAGAACAAGGCTTTGTGACTCAGACATCAAACACCCTACTAACCTAGATGCATAGAGGAAACGAGAAGATTAGAAACAGATGTTGAAAAATCAAAACGTATCATAATACACAACAACATTGGCAACATTTGACTTTCATTTTAATGCTCTACATCTCATGATTGTATGTTTAGAGTAAATTCACTTCTTAGTATTTGTCCTTTTTATTAAATGATCATTCGCTGTAGATTTAAAACTTTATTTGTTTACACATTCATTCGGAGTCTTTCTTTTCGTCGTTGTCTACTATGTGTAAATAAAAAATTTCGGCCTTAATCCGTAAGACATTAGACCTTCAATGACATTGAAATTAATCTGAAAATGTCTAAGAACTTCATTTGTTTATTGGGGGTAATCTAAATACGATATATTGTGTAATAGAACTTGATGGTATCCTTTCATGTCTCACCATAATGAATCAATATCATGCACAACACGTATCATTCTATCAATGTATTTAAGTTTGCGACTGTTGTACGAAAATATGTGCTACAACTGCTTCTTAACTCTAACATTGATTTTGCATATCTTCTGTTGCAAGACTTTAAACGCGCCCCATTTATCTATATTGTTTAAAATCTGTCAGATATTTCGATTTTCATTTCAGTGAACTTTCTCGGCAGTGTCTCGGTACATTTTTGACCACTTAAGCTTATATCAGCTATTCAATAGATTGTCCATGAATTTAACTAGATCTGCAGACGATTTTAACTGTTTCTATGTTGCTCATTTATGAAAAAGTCAACCGTGACAACCGTGCTAAATGATATGTCAGTTTCATTTCTGTTCTAGTTTATCCACTTCATCGGGATCATTTTGAATAAATGTTTTGATGGACAAGTGACTGTCATAAATTACAAATGAACAATATTGTGTATTTTGGATGCACATAAATCAAATGTCATTAATTATGTCCTGGAAGTGTACACTTGTATGGTCGTAATGATTTAAATTTGGATCAAGTACCAAACTGCCTTTGCCAATGGTAACATTTCACAGATGGAAGATAAGTGTAAAATTGCAATTCTTTAAAAATATGGTTTTGTATGCACCATAAGTTTTACATTTCGGTGTCTCAATTCCTCTTACATTCGTCTTATAATTTACTCTAAGCATCATGTTACGACTCTATGGTCTTTAAATAAGTAATGGAAAAAGGCAAAACCATCAAGTTTTGTAAAACGTAACAAATTATGTAATTCCCTAAGTTAAAGAAAAAATGAAAATTGAAGAGGAAACTAAGCAATATGAGTTAAATCCAAAATATCGTCATAAAGAGTCTACACAAGTCCACAGAAATCGGGTGCTCCGAAAGCCTTAAAGGTTCTAGAATGTGCTGATGTGCCAACTGCTACGTATCGGCTCGTTCAAAGTAACACAAAGAAAGAGTGAAGACAACAAGCTTTGTAAATGTTAACAAAAATTTATTTATTTCCCTAGCAAACACGGTGAAAAGGTAAATAGATGGAACAAGACTTACGATTTACGAAGAAGATTCCAAAAATCGTCCTAAAATTGTGAAAACACATAAGTCCTGTGAATAAACAGTTCTAATTTGATATAGTCTGAATCTCAGTTCCGCTCCAAGATGGCGGATGATGACGTCAGACGAAGGTTAACACAAAATGTCCAGAATTTTCACTGTGAAGCACAATTTGAATTGTTCTGTTCCGATTTAGAAATAATTTCAACAAATGTCTTTGTCCAAAGCCAGTAGTGTTGTTCTCCAGGGAAAATAATTATTTAGAAAGTAGATGAAATACAGCTACCACTACTAACAACACACATGTTGTTCCTCGTACGAATGCACAACTCTTTCCAGCACAGGAATACCTTTTCCTTAAGGTATTATAAACT